>CM069446.1:3192780-3496974 GCA_035610835.1 Ophiura sarsii | reverse complement strand
ACAACAGTCAAGACTAACCCTTAAAACAAGGATATAGGAATATCGAATGAATGTATGCCCACAGCGGTCAAGGATTTGTTGCGGGTTTGAGGTGAATACTTTTCTATGTGCTTATATTACAATTTTCATAAAGCCCAAGTGCAATCATTAAATAAAAGCACAGAGCGATTGGTTCTAATGAATGGACAGCAGACAAGGTGAAATGTGGCGGAAAAATGGAAGTGAGGCCATTCTATATTAGGCCATGTCGGGGCTAGCCTGGCGCCCCCCGAGATAAGGTTGAAAAGTGCGTTATCATGGTTTACTGAGCTTATAAGTAGCAAATTGCACAAATGTCACAACTTCAAACAAGTTTTTATATGAAAACTGGTAAAACGATGAATTTGTGATTGAGCTCTTTATAGCAGCTCAATCAAGAATGCATGTTTTAAACACGTTACACGTTTAAGATAGGTATTGATCAATGATGATCATTAAATCAAAGTCTCCAAATAAGCGTGCATGGACCAGGAGCTATTTTTTAAAACTTTTTCAACAAAAATAGCTCCTGGTCCTATACTTTAATGTATTAAATTTAAAAAAAGCACCAGGAGCCCAAATTTGGGAACCAGGGGGGTAAAATACTCCTGGGTGCCCGCTTATTTAAAGGCTTGATTACCTCGGTATTGATAAGGTTATGCGAAGCGTTCAGTTGCTCATTCCCACACTTGTGATCCACAGTCACGAAATAAGTATATGCCTTCTCGAGATATTCACCCTTTGTCTGTAAACCCCTAAATTATTGTTTTAGTTCTGACTCAACAGTCATTCATTGAATATAAACTTTTCGTTCACCCAGACCTTCCGTGTATTGGCCTAAATTATACATTTGGCGTGGGACTGTAAAATGGGTGTGGTGTGTTGGAACAGGGACATTTTTTTTTTTGGGGGGGGGGGAGTGTAACAAACATGTAAATATATTCTCCTTTCTTCTTGGTGTTAATGGCAATGAGTTGGTTGTAATGCCTTATGATGCCTTCACCATGGTCATGTCACCGTCGCTACTTACTGAAATGTTCACTTAAAAACTCACATCTGGAAGGAGGGGTGGGAGACTTTATAGTTATATTTTGCCGCTGCATGTAGGTCAACAATACCTGGCCTCTATATAAGATGCAGCAGTAGCAATAATTACTTCTCGCACAGTCTCATTCAAGCCTTCTGTCCCTCGTGTATTCAGCCACACGAGACCATGGAAATGGCCGGCCGCTAACCGGTCATCACCAGTTTGTTGACCATTGAATCCAAAGAAGCCACTTGACACCCGTCCACTCACTTGACCTACTTCGTGAAGTGTATACGGCATGCCTACTTCTGTCATTTTAGATAAAACCCCCAAAGGCTGCCTAAACTTTAAATAATATACGGGCTTGAGAGAAATTGCGCACTTAACTGAGACCAAACAGCCAAATGATATTGCTGATGTTAAGTGATGTAGCTTGTTATATTAGTGTGTCGAATGTTTGAAGGGGTTGAATGGTACGATATTAGCATTTTGTTAAAACAGGATGTGTACATGATGAGGGAGATGGGAGGATGCGGAGAGGATGGGGAGGCTGGCTTTAATGGGTGTTAGATGACTGAAGATGATTTGTCTCCAAGTGATGGCAGCAGGACTCAAGTCAAGAGATTAAGCTTCAGATAAGAGATCCATGAAAGATAATGGGGGCAGAGGGAACATAAATGGCCAGGTCATATGAAGGGCTGATAGATGATCAAGAAGGGAAGATCTTAAAAAGACAATACCGTATAAAATGGTTTCGTTTGGTGAATACATGAGACATTTTATTAACATCTTTTAATCTTTTTCACACCTACCATGCTTACCTCACACCTAAACATTTTTGATAATTCTCATCAAGAGTTTGCATAGCTTTTACCGTCCTCATCGTGCGCGAGCAATTTGCCATTCAAGCCCCTGCGGAATCTGTTGGTCAGTGTATAGTCTACTTGACCCTCTTATGGACATTGCCTTGTAATTCTACCCGACCCATTCTCTATACGGGTCATCCCCGGGGTATCTTCCTCAGGATAATTCACTCCCGTTGGCCCTGTTTACGGAACTCTTGGGCTTTTTTTGATTTCGCGCTCTCTTTCTGTCTCTCTCTCTACTCCATTTTGCTCTCCAACCATGACAACCATATCGCCAGATAAGAGAAGGAAAACATCTCATCCCAAAACCTCTCTATATAGGACGGTCCGTGCATTTCCTTTAAAAGAAATATTAGCGCTATGTATAATATAAAGCTTTGCCCCGGGCTTTCGAGTGACCCGCTTTTCTATAATTCATCACCATCTCTTGCCTATATTAGTATATCGTATACACGAGCTCCCCTTTTTAAGTCGTTATATATCTTTAGGGTCTTTGGCCTTAATTAAGGCACTGTATCACAGGTTAATGACATACAAACAATCTGTCACCTAATAAAGAAATAGTACAAAAAGCATCGGTTAGAATTCACTTGAGGTCAATGAAACTAGTATTTATTTTAACACTTTCCGAAGATTTTTCAGAAACCTTTCCCAATTTTCAAATTCTATCTCATGGATTACTGAACCAATACTGGGCATGTTTGTACTCATGTCAATGCATTTCTCATGGTGATTCCAAATATGGTAATAAAATTCAATAATTTTGACATTTTTGAATCATTTTGTGAAATTTTGGAATGTCGTCTGCAGCCGCCTGCCGCATGGAAAGTGTTAATATAGGTAACCTTTAGTCGGATGTATGATTGCTGCAGAATACAAATCATTGCAAAAAAATAAAATTGATACAATATTATGGACAATATAATATTATTTGATTTTTAATTGACAATTACCATTTTCGGGGCAGATGTGATGCGTAAAGTGTTCGCATGGCAACCCGGGTAACCATGATTAACAGACTATATTCCTTAAAATTGTATAGAACTCAAATATTTAGAGAGATAGGCCTAAATCATTTCGAAATTTAGTCAATCTAAATCCGTATCAAAATTAAAATGTACAGGGTTTCTTAGTCGAAAATATGCCTTTTTTACTATGGATACCTTTACGTCACTTAAAGGGACACAATGTCACTCATGATGATCTTTTTAATTTTAATTAATTTACTTCAGAATTCAAGATGAACATTAAAAATTGCCATTATTGTTGTTTCTACTAAAAAAAACACCCAGCAAAACTTGAGTAAATCAATGTTTTAAATATGTTGGATAATACCACCCTTGTCCCCTTACCATGTAAAATGCTGGTTGCGGATCTGTCGCTCGAACGTTTTTGTGACGGTTTTTTTTTCTCTCTCTCGAAATTTTCACACACAAAATTTCGACTGTTTAAAATAATTTTCAAAATTGTTTAAAACAATTTGTAAAAGAAGAAGAAGAAATCGTCCAATTCGAAGACAAATAAATCGGTCGGGCCCGTATAAAAGAACAGGGTTTTGTTGTTGTTGCCCAAGCCATGCATCTCATGACGTTTTGTTTTAGCGACGTTTTGTATTGTGTTTAATGTGATTCACATTTAAACCATGATGACAGGTATTGAACATAAATTGTTTTATACTCGATATAAAAAGATTACAAACCTAAACTAATGTGTACTTTTAGAAGGTCTGATTGATTGCGATGCATGTTCATCATGTTTATCATGTTTATGGTGAAGGGCTTTCACTAGCATGACTAGAAAAACCATAAAACACACACAATGCACTGAACGTGCATTTTAACGTCTATTCCTGTCATATTCAGGGAATCGTAACCAATCAATTATAGCCATACTTCATCATACAACAACGGAAATGCACTTTTTATATTATTATCATTATTACACTTTTAAAACAATGGGTCAAATTATGCATACAACATAAAAAACGGGGTCAAATTTTGATCACAAACTGGTCAAAATTTGAACCCGTATATTAAATCCTAACCCTATACCATATACTAGTACCACAAAATACCACGACTGAGAAAGTTTGTTCCACCCGGCGTATTTTTTTTCGCTGAAAAAATGGACCTAGCCCATATACATGTACTTGGCGCAATATACTGCGCCAAGTAGCCTTGCCACCCGTGGTGTAGTGGGGATTCCTAAGCCGCTGGTGCTGGAGGGCCCTGGTTCAAATCCCGGGGGCGTCGCGGAATATTTTGGGTCACTTTTCGGCGTTGCAGAAAGGATTCTGGAAAAAAGTGGGTGGGGTAGAGTTAGGGTTAATAGGTTATATTTGACGCCGTCTTAGTCAATTTAACCTCGTATTTAAGAGTACACTATTTTTACTACTAATAGTATTAGCCATTATAAAAAGGATAACAATTTAAAGAAATTTAAAAACAAGTCTCATCTTCTCGAAGCCCAAAATGTCTTGCTATCTGCAAAAGTATATAAGATAGTTTTATTGTTTTTCGTTTTAAATTCACAAAATAGAAATAGAAATAAAATTTTATAAACATAATTTGACAGTTGAAAATGTGAAAATATAGTATTGATAAAATACAGCTTGTGTACTTCAAAGCATTGATAAACGGTCTTGTTTTTGCTCTTATCTCGCCACTCATACATCATGCACACACAGGTAATGGTGCCCCACATAATAATAAGTGCAGCAGACCTATCGTACTATTACACTATTAATAAACATTTTAAATACTGTCATTTTTATCATTATTGTGCGCGCATCACCACGGGATCCCCAAAACGAACGTTTGGTATATGAGTTATATTTATAACTCATTTATAGATTTATAATACTAAATATAGCCGTGATATTATTATATAGTTGGCATTATATTTTTCTCCCATCCATACATACTTCACAATATTATCCCCGGAACAATGACCGGGCACTGCACTTTAATGGTGGTTGGCTGTTTATGCCGCCTATGATAATGAACCTTGTATCCTAATATATCTGCGAGTGTTAATTATAGACAATGCAAATCCTTGTACAAAGTCTTATGTATAATATATGATGTTTTAAATAATAATATCATAATTATGAATAAATGATTTTTTTTTTGTATTGGCTGCTGCGTTGTAAACAATTAACAATGCAAGCCATATTTTCTAACGCCAGCATGATAGTGTGTCAGGGTGACCCAAAAAGGACGTTCGTTTTATAGATGAAGTCGTCATAGAAGAGTAAACTTGCTAAAGAAAGACTGGGAATATTTGTATGATAGTATCATACCACACATGATATTATTAAAGGTATATTATGTGCCCTCAACATCGAAAAAAAATTGAAAGCAGATTTTCTTGCAGATTTACATTTCTGATCATAAATCGTACATACATTCCAAGTTACAGGGCGATACGATTCTTAATTACTTCAAAATCATGATTTTAGAGTGAAAATAAACTGTCGGATTATCCGACAACTTATTTTATTCTAGTCTAAATTCACTCTAAAACCATGATTTTGAGGTAATTAGGAATCGTGTCGCTCTGTAACTTGGAATGTATGTACGATTTATGATCAGAAATGTAAATCTGCAAGAAAATCTACTTTCTAAAAAAAAATCATGAATAGAGGGCGCTCTCTGGAAAAGATCACATATGCCTTTAAACAGTGAAATGGTAGTATTGTCATCATGAGCATGATTGTAGTAAAAAGTATAACATTTCACATGAGACAATGTTTTTTATTGAATGATACAGAGATATATTATTAACACTTGGCAGGCGGCTGCAGACGACATTCCAACATTTTACAATTTTATTTAAAAATGTCAAAAGTATGGGAATTCATTACTGTATTTAGAATCACCATGAGAAATGCATCGAAATAAGTACAAACATGCCTAGTAATGGTTCTGTAATTCTTGAGATAGACTTTATGGGAAAGGTTATTGAACATTCTGTTTGTAAATGGCAAAACTAATAGCCGCGTGAAAAGTGTTAAGTTTGTCATGTTTGTAGAACAGGTAACAAGCTTCATCGACCAAAATATAAAATGTCGAGGTCATATACGGTATCGTATCAAACTGTTTCAAACATTAACTCCAAACCCCTCCAAACATTAGGCCATTAAACCCAAACCCAAGTCTCTCAGCAGCTGCTCATATACAGGGTGAGTAAAAAAACGGCAATCGTGGAAAGAAATCATCTTGTTTTTAAAATCAAGTTGATGTTTGAATTATTTTAAACGTTATAAGAATAACATATTTGTTACTAATTTCATGTGAAAATATGAAGTCAATCGCATTTTGTGTTTGGCTTTTGTGAACCTTTTTACCCATGCACCCATTTCACATGCTTGTCCACCCAAAACATGCATAAGATTGCAAAATGAGTCTCTCATTAAAATTTGAAAAGTCAAGTAAATTTGTGACGTAATTGGAATGTAATGCATCCTTTCTTATTTACATCTGAGAATGAGATAAAATAATCAATTTACATAACCCATGCCATGAATTGCTTATAATGTTCTTAATTTGAATACAAATACAATTATTCCAAATTTTTGTTTGCGGGATATTCAAATGTGAACATAAAATGTGTGCAATTTCAATTGAAAACCACTATGCTCGGACAACCAAGTAAATTGGGTTGTGCAGCAAAAAGGTCACTAAAGACAAACGAAAAATGCGATTGACTTCATATTTTCACATAAAGTTAGGAACAAATATATCATTCTTGCAACGTATAAGAAATTTCAAACTTCATCTTGGTTTTGAAAACAAGATGGCTTCTTGCCATTATTGCAGACGGTTTTTTGACTCGCCCTGTATGCCAACAGATAATGTTTAATACATTCAGTGAGTCAGTGGTCAGTAGGTCAGAAGTGCGTGCAAAACGTATGTTCAACAATATAGGATGTTCAAATGTATGTATCAACGGGTATGACCAGGCCCGTAAGCAGGATTTTTTTATGGGGGGGGGGGGGGGGGGGGCGTATTTTTTTGAAAAGGTACATTGGTACCCAAAAAATCGTAAAAGGTTGCCCCCAATGTTTTTTTAGTCATATAAGACAATTTTTGAGTTTTGAGGGGGGGGTTAGGGGGGGGGGAGGGTTAGGGGGGGGGGGGGGGGGGGGGGGGGGGGTTAGGGGGGGGGGGGGTTAGGGGGGGGGGGGGGGGGTTATGACATGTTTTAGTCCAAAACGGCCCGAAAAAAACGCTTTGCATAATTGGAATTGGGGCGTTTTTCGGACAATTGGGGTGGGTGGGGGGCGTTTTCACAAAAAAAGGTACATTAGTAACAAAAAAGGTACATTGGTACCCAAAAAAGGTACATTGGTACCAAAAAAAGGTACATTGGTATGGTACAAAAAAAAGGTACATAGGTACAAAAAAAAAGGACTTTTTTCAGATTTGGGGGGGGGGGGGACGCCCCCCCCCCCTCCCCCTAGTTACAGGCCTGGGTATGACAAAAGACATTTAAATATCATTGAATGAATAAGTGACTTTATATTGATCATGAATGTCATTTCATTTTCAATGATTATATATATATATATATATATTACATACATGTAGGCTACTTTGAAATGTCTAAGACGCCCTGCTGGGTTCACAATGATTTGCAAAAGCTTTTCCAAAATGTGTCTTAAAAGGAATGGCTGATTTTAAAATCTTGAACGAAGTGCCTATGCTCATACATTGGTATTCATATAGTCTACAGAAGTCTTGCTCACTTTCTGAAGCATATTATAAGCTTGAATACAGTTCCTGCGGCTATATAGGAAAACATTTCAGCCTTATTATAATATTATCAACCATGGTCCTTTCATGGTTCGTAACCGCGGTATGAACCTAACGTGAACTCTTATAATTGCCCCCGTATGACGTGTAGTCCAAACAAGTGTGATCCAGTGTGTGAACTTGGTAAGCCAGGCGTACACCACACACGCGTGTCTTTTTGAACCCGGGATTCATGTGAGTGTTGTATAGCTAGCTGTACATGTTGTTTAATGATGAAATACGTGACTAAATGGGTACCCTTAAACGACAGTGTAAATTAAAGGCAGATTTGAATAAAATCGTCAATGGTGAACGAACTATAGGGTGTTCCCCCTTTATACTTCAAAAGGTACTAGTGTAAATCGCTGAGCGAAGCACATTGTTGACAATGATGCTTTACGTACGATGGACCGTAACATAACCCCCTCTTTTAAAAAGCCTGTCCCTTTTTAGTGGGATAATTTGCTTGTTTATGTGCATATATACAACGCGGATACCTGACTTTCCCCATTAAATAAGCAAAAGCAAACTGTTAGACGCAACAATTTCATTAGGCCTCTATAATTAATTTCGTTTTTATCTATTGCATACATGCATCATAGATTAACGATTTATCATTCTTTATGTATACAATACACTCGCTGTAAAGCAATTAACGGTTCATAGAAATACATGTTGAATCATTAGTGTATTATTACATTAGCTGACTTTATAGTATTACATATAATGATGATATGGATGCACAGTCGAGCACATTTTATGATTATTTTTTTTATTAATGAGGTATTATTAATGCATGATAAATCTAGAAACACTGTTGCCAACGAAAACCTTTGTACTTTAGTTCACACTAGACTGGCCAATCATGGCCGGCCAATCGAGAGGGGATGCATTTTTGGAAGGACAAAAAGCTGCTGTAAGGTTTGACCGCCGACTCACCGGGCGGTGAATGACGTGCGAAGAGTAGACCATTCTCTCGGACGTTAACAGCGTGCAATTTAGAAGTTATTTGACAAATCAGCAAACATATTATGAATTTGCTGAATCATATAAACACTCACGGGTTTCACTGATAACAATTTATTAGAATCGAGTTGAACTCCTGATCGGAAGATTGTCACCGCGACGTAAGTAGACAAATTCATTTCCACGAAAATGCACGCGTATCGCGCGCATATAGGGAAAACGGTTTTACTCTATAAATCGGAATATACCGGTAAGGGTGTTTCCCTTTTAACATGAAGTTTTTCAAGCGCCGTAACTATTGAACTATTAATGTGATTAATATAAAAGTATACACTTATTTGAAAGGAAATGAGTCAGAGAATCCATTTTTGGTATCAAATTTTTGACCCGAAAATCACTTGGCTCAAAAACTTTAAGACAACGTAACAAAATCATTTGTTGGTAAAAAATGCCAAAATTGCACCAAAATCATCTAAAAACACTTCACTAGGATCGCATTTTTTAATTTCTCATAAAAATGTTTAGTTTTTAAAATTTTGACCAAAATGTTTCAAAAATATGATTTTGTTTACCTCAAAAAAATTAAAAATAAACATTTTTATGAAAAATTAAAACAAATGCCACCAAATCGTTATGTTCAAAACAGTTACAGATGAGTGTCGCCAAACATACATAAAGCGATCACTTATTTTGCTATTCATTAAATGTACAGTTTCAGTCAATTTGCCATATTCTGAGAATGTTCAAAACGTAAAAATTAATCGAAGGAGACAATAAATGACTAAAATAGACGAAGCAGAAATATCCACCCCATACTGAACTCTTTTAACACTCTCCATGCGGCAGTCGTCTGCAGACGACATTCCAAAATTGCACAAAATGTTTCAAAAATTTCAAAATTGTTAAATTTCATAACTATATTTGATATCACAATGTGAAATGCATTTAAATAAGTACAAACATGTCTAGTATAGGTTCAGTAACCCTTGAGAAAAGTTGTGAAAGGTTTCTGAAAAAAGTTTTGTAGAATAATGGTAAAACCAATAGCTGCGTGAATAGTGTTAACATAAAAAGTCTGTGAATCTGTTGTTGTTTTGTTAATAATAATAATAATAATGCATTTATAATGCGCCATCTATCTAGACAACCTATTCCGAGGCGCAAACATTAAAACATAAAAACAAACAGTTAAAATATATAAACAATTACATCAGTCAATCAGTCAAATCATAAGCAATCTTAAACAGATGAGTTTTTAAAGTCTTTTTGAAACCATCAAGTGAATCACAGAATCGAAGATCTGAAGGAAGTGAGTTCCACAGTTTAGGTGCACAGGCATAGAAAGCCCGGTCGCCATATGAAGAATGTGTCCGAGGAACAGAGAGAAACTGTTTATCTGACGATCTGAGGCGACGTGATGGAATATGTGGATTGAGAAGATCGCTGATATAAGAAGGTGCCATATCATGTAGGGCTTTCCAGGTTAGGAGAAGAAGTTTGAAATGGATGCGATACCGAATAGGTAACCAATGGAGACGCTCTAAAACAGGTGAAATGTGATCAAATTTTCTAGTCCTTGTGAGCATTCGTGCAGCAGCATTCTGAGCTCGTTGAAGTTTATTGAGATTTCGTTCAGTGATCCCATATAATAAAGCATTGCCATTGTCAAGACGTGATGTGACTAAGGCGTGAACAAGTGTAGCAGCATTTGTTGCGTTTGCCAGTACGTCCATGAATTTTTTTGATAGGTCGCTCGATTTAAACATTAAAAAAAATCAAACCCAACCATTTTAAACCTACAATGAGAGAACAATATTATTTTTAAAACTTTAAAAGAGGGGGAACACAGTGGATGGTACCTTTGTCCAACATGTCTAAAAACCCAGCACACCTTGGAAATCTACACGACAACCATGCAGGCGAAAGGGTGCAGGGTTATATTTAGGGTGAAATATTACTGTTAGCGGTTTCAGGTTGGTTTCAGCACAAAATGTTTAAACATATGATTATATTTTAACATTTTGCCGAGCAATACATTATTTCCAGATATTTTTGCTAAATTTTCAACTCGTGTTATAAAAACAAATCCCGACCCAAGATTTTGTAAAAATAGGATCGGTCATCACGAAAGGGCAACTCAGCTACTTTTTTTGGCCTTATTATCATCCAACAGACCAACACTCGCAATTTTGTTTTAATATTTTCCCATTAATATGTAGGTCAATTAAGACAAATCACCAGGAAGACGGTTTCAGTGAAATATGAAATTTCATCCACTATTCATGGAGAAGCTATTGCTTGGGGAATAATTTAAGAAGCGCGCAATTGCCGCGTTGCTCTCTGGCTCACCGCTCGTGCAGCGCAAACATATTGATGGATGATGTTGACAACCATCTTCGCCTTGTCGGTCAGTCTCTTAGTCGGGGGGGGGGGGGGGGGGTAGCACATTTATAATATAGTTTTCAGTGGCGGCACCGGGTGTGTGAGGGGGGGGGGGGGGCAGGGGCATTATCACGACCCTTTCCCCAGTCAGCTCAAATCCCATCCCATTTTATCCCCAGTATAAATAGGGCCTACTCGAAAATATTGACTTATAATAATGTCAATTATCTATTAACTTAAAATTGGTCTAAAATGGCCAATTCCAGGTAATTCCAGTCAAAGCCTTAAATGGCCAATTCAAGTCAAAGTCAACCTTTTCGCGCGATTGCACCCTATTGTTCTCCTCCGTGCCCCCCACCCCCCCCCCCCCCCCCCCCCCCCCACCCCACCGCCCCAAAAAGTAGGATGCTGTATGTTGTCGCCACTGCCTTTTTGTTGGAAGTAGTATCAGGGGTAGCTTATACTTCATATTTTTGGCACCAGCTCATACCAACACCAAAGTTTGGTGTTGGTATGAGCTGGTGTGACCAAACTTGAGTACATGTAGCCCCGGCCTTTCCGTATACCGTCCGACTATCACTCACATCACGTTCAGATCAACACCTGAATTCATCAGCGAGGATTCTCGTGGTTTGTTTGATGATAAATTCATCAAATCAACTCGGAGAAAGTCGATGCGAAAAATTTGCAATGAGCCCAAGCCATGACTGATGACCAAGCTCGCTTTGCAGTTCAACACTTCACCACGTGATGCATATAGATCGACGATTAAACTTCTGGTGGACGCGTGGCTTTAATAAAGGTGTGTTCCAGACGCAGTCTATAAACATAATAAAATAGTCTATATGCCGACCAAAGATGCGTAATGTCTGTGAATTCACATGTGACCATTGCGGTCGTCACACATATCCATGATTCACCGTAACCAAACGCGTGTCCAGAATGCTGTAACGTAATGAATCCCTAAACCATTTGTAAACGCAACATACTCGCACAAACATACTTTTACGCCATAGATACGCCAAAGTGAGAGTTATACGGCAGTGGCGATGGTCTGTGCGCTCCAACCATGCCAACGCGGGCCTAGTATTACGTCAGCAGATGAATATTCAACCGCGGAAAATTGATGCACGAACGCCATTATGGTGCCCAAAGCCTACACTCGCTATGTGTCTGATCAGAGATATGGCTAATAAATCCAAGCAATTTGAGGTCATCAAACCGTACACCGCAACCAAAAGGCGTGTCCTGAATCCCCTCATACTCATAGGTCATCTGTCACGGTTTGAATTCTTTCCAAATCATCAATCATAACAATGTAATTATCCCCAGCTCGCCAATCTGAGGCGATATAAACACTGCTGCAGTACGTGACGGGCATTATAAATTTCCCCCTCCCTCATTCCATGCTCATTCTCGAGCCAGACACAACTCTATTTCTAGAAACACTGTTTTGCAATATAATTCAATTTTAACTACCACGACTGCTAGTAACGAGACGGGTTAAAGGTCGCAAAGCAGGCAGTCAATGGAACGTTTGCTCCGATGAACAGTCAGCGTGAATAGTGAACGTCAACGTCAAGTTTGGTAGCGATTGTATTTATATTAGCAGTGAGCAATTTTATGCTTGCCTCACAACCGTAGCGCGCCTCACAGCGAATGCATGTATGCTATCTTTCTCTGGCAATGTCAAACAACCGCTGAATGCTACGAGGAGTTAACTGGACATTTTATGATTGATAAGTTTTAAGCATCAAAGATGTACGGCCAGCCAATCTCAAATCAACCGATGATGAACGAACCTTCATTCAATGGGTGAATATTACAATAATATACTTTGTTTATAATAGCATGATACACTAAATACACACACACAAATCAAGTTCATGTTTACTTCTCTGTTGTGGATTTGATAGTTGAACCAAACTGCACTGCACTGTAAACTTATACGTTGACAACCTTTAAATTGGTTGTGCAGCTTTTCAGAAGTAGGTTGACGAATGTTGTATGAAAACACCATTGATGTTGATTAATACTATCAATAGTCATCTAAATGAATTATTCCAAATTCAACCTAATCATTAGCACTCATACATGTTATAAGCACCTGTCCGCAATCGCGTGCACATGACTGTCACGGACGGTTTTCGAGGGGATCATAGAACGGTTAAGAATATTGATTAAAAATATCAAAAGGCTAGTCTCTCGTATTTATGCGACTACGAGTTCAATGTCTTGCCTTAGGGTATCTCCGGAAACACAATAAAGAGAGAAAATGCGCCATGCCTATATAAACCAATAACATTTCCAACATCTTATTGCTGCGCAACAAACATAGAACTAAATGATGTGGCCGTACTGCATTTGGATTGCAAATCGTTGCATCGCAGTGAATGCACAGTATTGCATTGCACTGCACTATCTTGGTTATGTTTACACAAACAACCCTCTCCAGTAGAAAAACGGTGTTCAAAGGGCCATTAAGAGATGTGGTGGAGGCAGCGCCCTTAATTACAAAAATATGATAAAAACTGGGATTTGTATATTTTTACAATTGTATTACATGTATGAACTTAGACCTATAAGTACAAGGATTAAGAAAAATCAGCCCTCTTTGTACAACAAAACGTTGATTCAAAAATGCTGATCGGGCCCGATCAGCATTTTACATGGTTAAGGGTGGTATCCAACATATTTAAAACATTGTTTTAATCAAGTTTTGCTGGGTTTTTTTTAGTAGAAACAACAATAATGGCAATTTTTAATGTTCATCTTGAATTCTGAAGTAAATTAATTAAAATTAAGAAAATTCAACATGACATTGTGTCCCTTTAAATGAAACAGCAGGATGGCTACATTCAAAGGAGCGTAAAGAGTAGGGGATCATCCCGGGTCTGTATCTGTACACAAAATTCCATAAGTATTCCTATAGGTTCCAGGGATACGCAGTGCGACTATAATTCATATAATGAATTCTGCACTTTATCGGAAGAAGAAGAGCCCTAGTACAAACATGCCTAGTAGTAGTACTGATTCAGTAATCCTTGAGATAGACTTTGAAACTTTGGAAAGGTTTCTGAAAAATCTGTTTTTAATATGTGTTTTTTCAGTTAAATTATTCTTCATCCAGAGCATAATCATTATGACTTAAAATAACTTAAAAGCACCTGCCCGCTACTGCCACGTGTTTGATAGAATGGTTTTAAGAATATTAATTAACCCTTACCCCAAGACGTGTATGAAGAATACTACCAGGAGAGAGAAACTGGTCAAATTAGGGTGGGGGGGGGGGGGGGGGGGGGCTGTTTGCGCCCTACCTGACTGCGCCACGGAGTCAACTTCCAAATCTTACGATTGTCTTCAGCATAAATGATGACACACCCCGCCTGGCCGCGCCACGAGTGATAGACGGGGGAAGCGCGCGCTACCCAACGAGGAAGGTTCGGGTTATCAAATGCCTATACCATGGCGTATATTTATAACCTGAGACTAGTAGTTTTGGTATACTTGACTATAGTCTTAGTTTATGATTATGATAATCAGCTTCTCCTATGTCTTGTCTATCTCGGTTCCGCAATCTTACTACACAATAACATCGAACATATATCCAACATAATGATCTGGATCTGAAAAACACTACTAAAACGAATGCATTATACAATTCATCGCACCATTTCATCTTGAGAGCATTATACACTGGATGTATGACTTCCTCACGTTGAGCTTGGGTTCTCCAAATCTTGGCCTCGCCTAAGGCCCCTAAAACGGTAAATCCGGCCCTGGGATTAAAGGCATATTATGTGATCTTTTGCAGGGGGCGCCCTCTATTCATGTTTTTTTTAGAAAGTAGATTTTCTTGCAGATTTACATTTCTTATCATAAATATATTTTGAGTTACATAGCGATACAATTCCTAATTACTTCAAAATCATGGTTTAAAGAGTGAAAATAAACTGTCGTGCTACATTAGCAGGACAGTTTATTTTTCACTCTAAATTCACTCTTAAACCATGATTTTGAAGTAATTAGGAATCGTATCGCTATGTAAGCCTATTACTCAGAATATATTTATGATTTATGAACAGAAATGTAAATCTGCAAGAAAATCTACTTTCTAAAAAACTAAAAAAATCATGAATAGAGGGCGCCCCCTGAAAAAGATCACATAATATGCCTTTAAGGCATCTTTAAATCCTATAACTTCTCTTCGTGTTATTTAACATGTTTAACTCTAGTCATGCTAGTTAATTGGAATAATAATACAGATAACAAATAAAAACAATAGAAGATGAAGACTTTCAGTTTCGCTTCAACAAAGGTTAGTACCAGGAAATAAAGTCAACGCCTCAAATGAGATTGAAACAAACAAACGGACAGTAGCCTGCCTGCCTATACAGAAGGCCTAATTATTATTTTGGTCGATTTGTGTATTGTTTTTATTTCTCCATCTTTGTATTTTCTCTGGTAAAAATAATAATGCAACTGAGTGATAGGTGAATGGTAAAACTGCGCTTTCCACGCAACAGATATGACAGGCGTCTGCAGACGACATTCCAAAATTTTACAAAATGCCAAAACTATATTTGAATGTCATTACCATATTGGGAATCAGCATGAGAAATGCATTACAATAAGTACAAAAATATCTAGTATTGGTTCTGAGTAATCCTTAAGATAGAAAGTTGGGAAAGGAATCTGTTTTGTAAAGGCCTATAATATGATAAAACAAATAGCCGCGTAGAAAGTGTTAAACAACTGTTTGATTATCTGCTTCTTTTATATCAGCTTAGTTTAATCTTTGTAACTATTCATTGCAGATAGTCCTTCATATAGGGCTGCTATTTGAAATATAAGATTGAATATAGAAATACTGAATTATGCAATTCTAGTTATGGACATAACACGTGCGGTTCTCGGATTGGGGAGCAGTCCTAAGAAGTACTATTAGACCCATCATACCAATGGTATAACAATACTTATGATACTAAACATAATGAAAAAGAAGTTCGCCTAGTATCCATTAATGCCCTTCATAATTCCCTTATCCTTTGTGATTGTTGTTGTTGAAAATATCACAAGGCTTGATATTCAAGGTGTTCAAAAATAAAAGTGTAAACAAGCTATACATTTCTAATCATATAAAAAAGCAATGCAGCATAACTATGTATTTCCACACCAGTCACCTGCAAACGTCCGTGCTCAAATATTTCCTTTGTTACTAAAATGCGTAGCTAATAATAATTTGATCCTGGTTCGATCAGATAAAAAAACTAATCACCCCCGGGGTTAATAACGAATTAAGAATATGATATAATCAATCAACATAAATACTTACAATAATAAAAAAGCAGCAGAATTAATGATTCAGTTTGAATTTGTAGGGCCATGCAGGCGACCGACTTGCAATTAAGTGTTTTAATTATCATTGTTGTGTTTATATAATACATGTAATACTTGATAATGTAAAACTTAATCATATTTCATAACGCTTTGTGCATTTCGCCACAAGCATGACAAGAGAACGTCAACATATTGAATTAAAGACAAATTCAACGATAATGTGTACTTTCCTTTGTATTGTACTTTATGTACTGTGTATTTTATTGCACTTCGTGTACTTTTACACAAAAAGATCATCAGACACGTCAAATGAATACAGTAAACTGTTCGATGATTCAGTGTGAGATTTTATATTAACACTTTCCACGCGGCAGGCGGCTGTAGACGACATTACAAAATTTCACAAAATGTTTAAAAAATGTCAAAATTATTGAATTTCATTACCATATTTAGAACCACCATGAGAAATGCATTGAAATAAGTACAAACATGCCTAGTATCGGGTCAGGAATCATTAACATTCACTTTGAAAATTGTGAAAGGTTTCTGAAAAATCAGTATTCTGCATGGTAGAAATAATAATAGTGTTAAAATGATCAGATGCATTATTTTAAAGCAGAAATGACAAATTGTCTATATGAAATAGCTCCCTTAAAAGATCAATTAGGTTAAGTGGTACAAGGTGTTTGGTTTTTGTATTGTATTTTGTTTCTGTTTCTGTTGCTTGCATTTTCTGTTTATTTCTTTTGTTCGTTATCTTTTTTCGTTATTTTCTTTTATGGGGCAAGGTTGATTTTGTTTGTTTACTGTTTTTGTTGGTTTTGTTTTCAGATTTGTTTCTAAAAATCCAAACTCATAAAACTGATAGAAGAAGATAAACAATCACGAAAACAAAATTGCCATTTGCCATTTTAAAATATAGTAAACGTGTTTGGGGAACGGAGATAAAACTCATCCTAATTGTCCTTAACACTTTCCACGCGGCAAGCGTCTGCAGACGACATTTCAAAATGTCTCTGACTGTTTCAAAAATGTCAACATTGTTCAATTTCATTACCATATTTGAATTCACCATGTGAAATGCATTGAAATAAGTACAAACATGCCTCGTATTGGTTCAGTAATCCTTGAGATAGACTTTAAAAATTGGGAAAGGTTTCTGAAAATCTGTTTTTTATATGGTAAAACCAATAGCCGCGTGGAAAATGTTAAAATTGCAGAATAATATGATACACAACAACAAATATTTTCTATTTTCACGCCTCCTCGCGGAAAGTACAGCGAGAGTAATTGAGGGTACCTTCGCACTTTAACATCAGTCTGTGTAAAGTGAGACTCGCACCGTTTCACAGTTTCGCATTCGTCCTGGCGTTTAGAATTTCACATCAATAGTGCATCGAACTAGAAGAAAAAATATAGAAGGCTTGAGCAAATTACCTGCGCTTGTATTTTGTAGACATTTGTAAAGTGCACGAAGGAGTATAGTACACAACGACCTTATCATAAATCATATTTTCACTGATTATATATTAAAGTACACGGGTATGGTGGCGTATTTGAGGAAGAAGGTCAGGGGTATATAATAATACTAAAAGCCATATGGTTTAGGGCCTATATATATACACGGTATATTGATTTTGTAGTTTTGGTTATTTATAACTTCAATGTATTCTCTGTTTTGATTTATACCTGTATATGTTTGGTAATATCATTATCAATAAAAATACACTTTTTGTATATGAGTTTGAAATAAATAGTACTTGTATTTATATTTTTATCATATTAAACATTTTAAATACTACTTGTGAATACTGCTTGTTTCACATTTTAACAATATTTTTGTGGCGTTAAATATTCAAGTCATACGTGTTTGTATCACTTTTGTGTAATTATTTTTTTGTATATCAACAATTAGTCATTAAGTATTAGGCATGATTGGCGATATTCTATTCGCATTCATTTCTGTTCTTATCCATTATTTTACTTATTTTATGTCATCATTACTTTTCATTCCATATAGCCTATATAATTTCAAGAATTTATAATATATTATTTTACGAATTATTCGATTATAATACAGATAGATAATAATATAGCAAACAAGGCTACATGCATTTTTTAACTATTTTATTATAAACTGGTATATTTTACTATTTAATATAGGCCTACCCATTATTAAAAACACGACCTACTTTATACGGTTGGCGCGCGCGTATGGATGCTTATCACTCATGAACTATTTTATTTAATGTTCATATATGAAATGCAACGTGCACCTGGAGACTGCTCTGAAAAGTAATACATTATAGGCCGGGTTCCTATAGGTTCAATGGACGCGAGTGATTCTTTGGCGTCTGTCTCCAAACTGTGGCTGTTTTTTTTGTGGTAGGTTTTTCTTTTTTTATAGTAATTTCCTTTTGTGCCTTGTGCAATCTTAATTTGTCGCCACCAAACGTAGTGGTTGGATAACATTTTATTTAACACTTTCCACGCGGCTATTGGTTATACCATATATACAAAACAGATTTCTCAGAAACCTTTTCCAACTTTCAAGGTCTACCTCAACCTCAAGGATTACTGAACCAATACTAGGCATGTTTGTACTTATTTCAATGCATTTCTTATGGTGATTCCAAATATGGTAATGCAATTCAATAATGTTGACATTTTTGTAATGTCGTCTGCAGCCGCCTGCCGCATGGAAAGCGTTAACTGGGGTTTTCCCCTTCCTTGTTTATGCAATTTAATTGGTGCATGTATGTATTTGATTTTTTCGAGGTTGTTTTACCATTATACCATGTTTTTACTGTGATATTCTTCGAGAGGATGGCTTGAGAGATAAGTGGCCTCCGTTTTAGGTTATGTTTAAAGGGGTACTAAGAGATGTGTTGAAGGCTGCGCCCTCAATTAGGATAAAAACCAGGATTTCTACATTTTTACAATTGTATTACATACACAAACTTAAAGGTAGATGACCCGATCACATTTTCGTAACACAGAATTATTTCAAACATACGGAGATTTTCATATCATATGAAAGCTCGTATTTTTCTCATCATCATACTGAAATTTGATGGCCTAAATCGGTATAATTACGGAGAAATTGATGAAATAACGTCGAATTACCGCGAATGGTGGTATACCACCGATATAGTTTGTGTACAACTCAATGGGTACAGTTCACAGCATCTTGTGCGTCTAAAATAAGAACCATTAGAGCTATGCAACTCAAACTTTGGAACACGACATTTTTAAGGATGACCTTTCATGTAGAATAGAAAACTTCAAGTTGAAAATTGGAAATGTGATCGGGTCATCTACCTTTAAAGCTGTAAGGATTAAAAAAAATCAGCTGTCTTTGTGCAATAAAACGTCGTTTCAAATATTCCATCCCCTCGGACAGCATTTTATGGTGAACGGCGTTACGCTATTTTTATTTTTGATTCAAATTACATACGATATTATTACATAGAGGGCGTTTAAAAAAAAAAATTCCAATAAATAGCGATGATATTTCAACATATTTAATCATTGTTTTAATCAAGTTTTGCTGTTTTTTGTGACTATATAAACAACAATATAATGACCAATTATAATAATTATCTTTAATATTGAAGTAAATGTTTTAAACAAAAATGAACCTTAAACATCTCTTAGTACCCCTTTAAGTGCAATATAGTTGAGTAAGGCCTTGATGTTTTCGTCTTAATTGCAAACTTGAAATGGCTGCTCGACATTTTTTGTCAAGAGCAGATCATGTTTACAAAGTGATGAATACAAACTGTATATCTCATTGGAATCGTGAAAAAGAGGGTTAGCTTACAGTTTTGTCTACAGGTCATATTTTGCTTATTTTTCAGTAGATTACTTTCATTTTTCAGAAGATGAACCAGATTAGGGACAACAATGGTTCAATCAATACATACGTCATGGATGGTTGAATCAAAGCACCATTCTTATATTTGCACTCTATATATAAATCATACACATCCATGCAATATTAACACTTTCCACGCGGCTATTTCTTTTACCATACACAAAACATTTTTTTCTTCTTCAGAAACCTTTCACAATTTTCAAAGCCTATCTCAAGGATAACTGACCCATTACTAGGCATGTTTGTACTTATGTCAATGCATTTCTCATGGTGATTCTGAATATGTTAATGAAATTCAATAATTTTCACATTTTTTAAACATTTTGTGAAATTTTGGAATGTCGTCTGCAGCCGCCTGCCGCGTGGAAAGTGTTAAGATAATGTATAAGCCACATTGCGACGCTTTCGATCTATATGATGATAATTATACCTCTGGTTATTAATATAAACAATAACAACATTGCCATTTCATGTTAAGTGTTAGGAAACATGAGGGTCGATGTACTTAATCAATGATAGCTAGAATATTAATAGATTCCCAATATTTTATTTGTTTGCCAATGCAGTGCCGTTATTAAAGCTACGTGTATTTCCTTTTTTTTTAGGTAGAAAGTTGGGGGTCTTCCAATTTACGGTTTTTGTGAGTTCCTTTTTTTTTGGTGGGGATTTTTAGGGGGAAGGTTTTTGTTGTCTGATATGATTTTATATTTTCGTTTCTGTCTGGCGTATGAAGTAATTTGTTTATCCAAATACCGGGTGGTTCAAAAAAAAGTTGACTCAAGTTCAAGGTAATTTTTCAACCAAATTTAAAGTTTCAGCGAATTTCTGTTTACTTAGTCTTGATCAGCAGTAAGTTTTGAAATTATCCTGATAAAATGGTACATTTATCTTGGTTGGTTCTTCAGATATGGTTCATTACAGAAAGGATGCACAAAACTGCCTTGGCCACGGGAGCGTCCTTAAGTAGAGATGGAATGCACAAAGTGGACTTACACACGATTGGTCACAAATTGTAAAAATAGGAGAAAAAGAAAAAAGGAGACATCTGAAATATGTCTGGTGCTTGACATTACCTACCTATAATACGTATCTACGTTTCTTTGTTGAATGTGAATGGCACATACGCATAGAGATTTGGGATACTTTGTTAGGGCTGGCTTTTCAATTCTGAAACTAGAACATGTTGTTTTGTTGAAGACAAAACTAAATGACGCTCCCGTGGACAAGTCAGTTTTGTACAGGTTTTCTGTATGAACCATATCTAAAGAACCAAACAAGCTAAACGTGCCATCTTTTCAGGATAATTTTAAAAACTTACTGCTGATTTAAGACTAAGTAAACACTAATTCTCTGAAACTTTAAATGTGGTTGAAAAATAAATTTGAACTTGGGTCAACTTTTTTTTGAACCACCCGGTACAGATTTCTTTTCCAATGACATATTTGAATATGGAAATCTTAATTTTACAAAAACGGTACAACATTAATTCATGTCATAACATGCATTTTATACCCTTTCGATTAAAAAGAAAAAGCAAATCCTTGCTAGAATTGCATACTTCAATCAAAAGACCAAACCATTTCACAACGACTAGCCTATTTAATGCCTATCACAATTATGACAATGGCATTTCAATCATTATTCTCTCTCTATATATATATATCGTGATTACGAGTTGTCATATAATTCTTATTATTTATCAGTATTAACATCTTATTATTTTGAACTATTAAAACGTATAGAAATGACACACACTGAATATGAATATAGTCTGCATGCAATATCTCAGTGACCGAGTAACCGCTGTGTTATGAACCTTTGCCGGGTAAGCTAATCATAAAGTCGGGTGTTCATATACGGTGATCATGTCATTCACATCGCTCATATATTGGCATAATAGGTCATTGACAGTAAGTCATGCGCCATAGTTGCGTGATACAGACGAGTGAGACACTGGGAAATATTACTGTTTAAATATGGGGAAAACACCGTTTTATATTAAAGGTAGATGTTCCGATTTTCAACTTGAAGTTTTCTATTTTACATGAAAGGTCATTCTTAAAAAATAATCGTGTTCCAAAGTTTGAGTTGCATAGCTCTAATGGTTCTTATTTTAGACGCACAAGATGCTTTGAACTGTACCCATTGAGTATAGTACACAAACTATATCGGTGGTTACCACCATTCGCGGTAATTCGACGTTATTTCATCGATTTCTCCGTAATTATACCGATTTAGGCCGTCAAATTTCAGTATGATGATGAGAAAAATACGAGCTTTCATATGATATGAAAATCTCCGTATGTTTGAAATAATTCTGTGTTACGAAAATGTGATCGGGTCATCTACCTTTAATTAAATTATTTTTAATAAGTCGAGAAATTATATTTGTCTTTTTTAAACATACTAATACTTGATTGGTTTGCATTGTTTTGCACATTTTAAGCATACTTATAGTATATACATGTATATTATATATAATTACTGTTTTGAACGTTAGGTACTATGACCGAAAGCGTACGTGACAATCAAGGGGGTAATTTTATCCTAAAGGTCAACCAGTAAAACGGAAAGATAACCAGGGATGCCTTTGGTAAAAGTGCCGGGCCTGATGGTCGGGGGAAAGTGTACCCGTGGCAGGCTTTTTTATGTTAGCAATTTTGAATCTGAGGTCTGGAATGCATTAAAGGCATATTATGTGATCTTTTCCAGAAAGCGCCCTCTATTCATTATTTTTTTTAGAAAGTAGATTTTCTTGCAGATTTACATTTCTGATCATAAATCATACATACATTCCAAGTTACAGAGCGATACGATTCCTAATTACCTCAAAATCATGGTTTTAGAGTGAATTTAGAGTGAAAATAATAAACTGTGGGATTATCCGACAGTTTATTTTCACTCTAAAATCATGATTTTGAAGTAATTAAGAATCGTATCGCCCTGTAACTTGGAATGTGTGTACGATTTATGATCAGAAATGTAAATCTGCAAGAAAATCTTCTTTCAATTTTTTGTTCGATGTTGAGGGCGTTTCCTGGAAAGATCACATAATATACCTTTATGTGTTTTAGTGCTAATGGGCTCGGATCAATGATGGTGTTCGCAATCCATGATAAGTCTGCTTATATACCTTGATAATGGAAGTTCATTGGAAAAAATGGTTATTAATATTATATATGGTGGAGAATCCCAGTGGTATGGATGGTTTTTGTGGCGGTAAAGAAGTAATCGATCGATCAATCAATCGGCCTATATCATTATCAATCTCCCGAGAGGCACTCTCATTCACATGGAACTAGTGCTTAAAAATATTAAAAACTCTAACAAAAACCATTAAGCATCAGGTGCATTATGTATAGCATACGCATGAAAGGCGTATGGATATTGTATGTTTATGTTGATTATATACTAGCAAGGCCTGATGGGACGCGGCGGAAGATTAAGCAGATTTCAGGAGAGAGAGAGAGAGAAGTTCAGAAAATACTATTATGACTGTAGTTGCTACCAAGATCAGTTTTGCTACATGTGTCACATTTATTATAACATTGTTATTTGATAAATCCAAAGTTTGCCAAGTGCGCCCACGTCTAACCAAATAACCGACCTATATTGGGCATTGTTGCCCGCATTATTGGTGTTAATGTATTCGTTAATCATTATTACGAATACATTAACACCAATAATGCGGGCAATCACGAAATCCTGGTTGAAATGAAAAGGGTGCAGTTGCTTTTCATAGACTATTATCATTTATAGCAGGCCTATCATGATAATAGCCTATGGGCCTAGGCCTATATATGGTAAGACCACGAAAAACACTCTGTATAGTGTTCTACAGGCATGAGAATTTTCAGTTTTAAAACTGAATTCAGGTGGGTTTTTTGGTCCAAATTTCCGCACTTTTGGCCTTTTTTTCAGTTTATTCATGTTTTTTTCATTCTCATGCCTGCATAGTTCTACTGGCAAATAGACCTCTCATTGGTTCGGTCGGTTGGTCCGTTTTTTGGTGAACAAATTGGGAATCTTTGGTGAATTTGCAACAAAATTATGAATTTTCAAAACTGCTGTTCAATATTTTTCACAAAAAATATCAAAATATATATATATATATTTTTAAATCTTAAAAAATGCGTCGATAGGGCCCGTGGAACAGTTTTTCGTGGCCTTTAATAGCTCGAGGCATATAATGTAGGCTGTGAAACCTTCCGGGGCTGACCACTATTTACGTGACATACATGATCTTTGCACCGGGAATACGTGATAGAGTTTCTACTCATATCATAGTCCTGGCATGTACATGTTATATTATGTACATTGCCACCAATGCTAACCAACCATTCCATGAGCTTTCATTAAAATTGCCGCAAAGTTAAATGGGGCCTAATTTATTAAAAGGGCTATCCTGCTGGGCTATTAAAACAGTTTTTGTTTGTTATCGATAATTTAATTTCGACCATTAGATAAAAACAAACAATCATGAACGTTCACACTTAATATTATAAAGGCCTGTCCAAATTCTATCAAAATTTAACTTTACTATTCAATCAATCGTTTAATCAATCGATCAAATCAGTCAATCAATCAATCACTTTAAATCACTCACACTCAAGCAATCACGCGTTCTCTCTGTCAATCCTAAAAGACACAATGTTTTGTGTTTTAGTGTTTTAATTTAAATAAGTTGATCCATAATATTCAGGTTTAAAATACTAATTGGTTTACAAAAGCATTATATAAATATTTCACTTCACACCCAAATTAGGTTTGGGAACAAATGCAAACGGTATTTCGAATTCCGCTCAGATTGCCAAATCAGGGTGTGTTGCTGTGACCCGAATGAATTATAATTGTTGTCACCAAGAATAATCTCTAATATTTCTCTCAAAATCCAGCAAATGAATACTGATCAGATAAAGTATACAGCACGTATCCCAAATGGTCAGTACGATAGAAATATTTAAGGCCACCAGATACCCCTTAATTGAGTTTAATCAAAGTGACAGCTTCAATGTCCCAATAAGGGATTTCAGGAAATGACTCTTAACTCTTTCCACGCGGTTTAGTTTTACCATAAAAAACCAGATTGTTCAGAAACCATTACCAATTTCCAAAGTCTATCTCAAGGATTACTGAATTCACCAATACTAGGTATGTTTGTACTTATGTCAATGCATTTCTCATGGTGATTCCAAATGGTAATACAATTCAATAATTTTGACATTTTTGAAACATTTTGTGAACTTGAATTTTTGAATGTCGTCTGCTGACGCATGGCGCTTTAAAACCGCGCATTTTTACTTGCACTATATACCATGGTGTCTATAATTATCAGGCTATTCCATTTGAGATCCGTGCCTTAATCTTCTTCACACGTGACACCTGTGACACAGGGAGTGCAGATTTGAATCTATACGGTGTGCCATATATTCGTGCACCCCTTTCGGTCGAACACATCTGACTGTAAAAAATTCTAGCATAGCGCCATCTCTTGAATACTCCGCCTGGCTGTTGCGTATTGCTATTACTTCACGGAAATAATCAAATGACGGCGCTATCATGTCACCGCTAGCAGCATAGCCTGGGGATACGCAATATCACCTATACACAAAACCATGCACCTCAGGCAGTGAAAAAAATGGCGCGTACAAAGACCAAAGAACAGTGGCCTGGTAACTCTCCAGACATGGATCCAGTGGAGAAATTGTGGGCAATTTTGAAAGAGAAAGTCTTTGCAACACTCTACTGCACTACACTACCCCAGCTGATAGCTAGAGTCAAACGTGTTTGGCAGGAACTAGACCAGAACAAGGATCTTCTTGCTTCATTGGTGGACAAGAATTGGACAGAACGAGTGTCGGAGGTGATCGAGCACCATGGGGACAATAACTTTAAATAAATAAGCAGGATAAGGTTGTTAAAGACTCTACTAACTCTAAAGACCTCAAGGAATAAACCAATACTCTGAAAAAAATGTAACTTTAATTTTAAATCATTATATGTGACTTTTGTTTTGGGGGGGTGCACGAATATATGACACACCGTATAAATCGCCCATGCACTAGTCTAACTCCGTTTGAAATTCACATGAAATAGTCCATTGTGCACCTGGTAAAAAGGAATCCATAATTTGAACCATGAATTGGGTCTGCTCAAAAAGACTGACTGTTCTACATGTACCGCACGCGTAATGTTTCCTCTGAATGTAGTCGAGCATATCTACCAGGAGAAACCGTGTTCAACCCGCTTGTATCATCATTAGGCCTCTAACGGTACCAAAGAAATACATTGAATGAATAGTCGTCGTATAATTAGTCGTAATTCCGCGGTATCCGGCACGTCATTTTTGTAAGGTCAGGTTAGATTGATAAGGAAACCTTAAAAACAATATGGGACCGGTCCAACCGTATTCTCTAATTATGATAGGTTATTCTCTGTATAATATTCCATCCATCTACCGTACTAATTATTACATTCTTGAAACCCAGTATTAGATGGATTTGTTGTTATATCTATGCGGGATTAACATCACATCTATTTTATATACCATCATGACCATACCATTGGCAGAGTGACTTACAAGTTTCAGCTCTTAGTGGATTTGAATAAATGATGAGGATACCTGCAGCATCTGTATTATTAAATGTAGGACGCTCGGTGAACGACCTGATTTTAACTAAAGTGGAGTAGTGAGTGCAATACAATGGCCAAACAGCTACAAACCACTTCCATTAGCACAGTAGTTTAACGAAATATCAAGATATAACTCATCATATTCTTTAGGGCGCTCGTCTTCTCAGCCATAGCCAGAAACCATGACTAGCTTGTATAATCGTTTCACTACAGTTCTCACATTGATTCTTCATTACTATATCCAGTGAAAATGAAGACATTTTATTTTTCCTCGCTTGTTTCAGTTTACCGACCAATATCGTTGTTCTTATATTAACAGCATGCACGGGGTTAATGGGTGAAAGGCGTGAAGATGCAATTGCAGCAAATGCGCATAGTGCCGCTTTAGGAATAATGCATGGTAACAACAGGATTGAATCAAGTTGATATGAGGGACTGAGATCTGATGAGTGAGCTAGGTATGGAGAAAAACACTCGGCAATGTATTGCAATTTAATTGAATATATACCGGGAGAAATACTGTATACTTTACCCAGTAAAGAAGGCACTATTACTTAAGTGCATCTTTGTTTCGGATTCGGTCACTTGATGACCAAGGTTAACCTTTACATCAGGCTAATATAATAATACCGCAATTTTCACTATCATTGGCCTGGATCAAAGAAGATTTTAAAGACACCACCACACAATGCATTGCGTTTTTGCAAAACGCCCTAATTCTGGTCTCCAATTTGTCTCGGTTCCCATAGACATAAATGCATAACAGTCATGGCTTCATAGCGCGTTCATCGTTTCGAGCTTTTAGATTCTAGTTTACATCAATGAATAAATTAGTTATCAGTGTTCCTTTTTCTCATTTCAAAAACTTAAGAGCTCGACAAATGCCCGGACAAATGCATCGTGTGAAAAAAACTTTAGTTCGGCTGCGCGCAATGCATTGTGGGAAGACCCTAAAATCTTCTTTGGGCCTGGATAGATATCAAACCCCGCGGTGATGCATGACGCAATTAAAGGTGTGATAATATATTCCTTGTCACACCTATGGACAACACATTTCAACTTTACCTTCAGTCTCGCGCCCTACATACGCGATATGCATTTGCAAATGGACGGTAGCCCTTTATCATTGGCACTTTGACATATTATATGCCCAGTGGCATGAACAGATATCGAGATTGGGTTTTATATTACGTGATCGGGTTTTATATTACGTGATCAGATGGTCATTATTGCGCAACGGTGATCGAATCTATGATTCGATTGGTCAAAAGTTCCTCTTATATATTATAGTATAGTACTTAGCAGTGTTGGTAACCCTTATAATTACAACTACATACTTAAGTTGTAGTCCTTTGAAATCTGAAACCCGTCTTGACTTAACCTATGCATTTGGTTGATATTGATTAACTCGTTGCAATTTCATTTAAAGGTAGATGACCCGATCACATTTTCGTAACACAGAATTATTTCAAACATACGGAGATTTTCATATCATATGAAAGCTCGTATTTTTCTCATCATCATACTGAAATTTGATGGCCTAAATCGGTATAATTACGGAGAAATCGATGAAATAACGTCGAATTACCGCGAATGGTGGTATACCACCGATATAGTTTGTGTACAACTCAATGAGTACAGTTCACAGCATCTTGTGCGTCTAAAATAAGAACCATTAGAGCTATGCAACTCAAACTTTGGAACACGACATTTTTAAGGATGACCTTTCATGTAGAATAGAAAACTTCAAGTTGAAAATTGGAAATGTGATCGGGTCATCTACCTTTAAGGGCAAACATGACGCAATAATATAAGATGATAGGGCCTTGACATGGAACTATTGCTGTTGTGGGTGCACTGTCATGTTGCGGGTCATAGTAAAACGATGCTTGGCTACATTTTATGATTTTATACGGGTAGCGTACTGAACATGCTGAAGCTTTAGTCACATTCACCATGTTCACAGGCCCTGAACAAATTCGGCCTTTTACGGAGCCTTATTCCTTGAAATAAACTCCACACCCTGAAACCATTAAAACTGGAAAGCTAACTAAACATGCGTCATTACATTGCATTGGTTCAGCTAAAATCTATAACAAACTCTTCTATTTCAGTGTATACAATTAATCAGTGTTTTCGAACATATAAAAGAGCTAGCGCTATTATTTATCATGATAAAGCCGCGCCAATCTCACAGGCTACCGGAAAGAATAAAGTCCACCTTTTTAGAAACAGCCAGTGCCAGGTTCTAGTCATAGTGTACGGGTATGACAGGTGAACGTCCGCATTATGACCGCGAGATTACGCCCTCGCCCATTGCTGCTTATGGACAATGACCGCAGAGAACCTGCTAAGGATATAGGAGTGCGGCATTGTGAACAAGCTATATCGCTGCAGGATACAAAATCACGGGGGTAAAAAAGCAATTCAAAACTGTCACAGAATACACACAGCAATTATTAAGAATTTTGTTTGGGTTTGGTTTGGTATCAAAGATCCTCATTGAAATGCACCAGGTTTTCACTTGTGACACTAGGCATTATTTGGTGTGGTCGTGCAATACGGTCGTGACTGTTCCGTGACGCGAAGGTGTGATAATGTGTACTGTTTGTGGTTATAATCTTTGCGGGTGTTATCTTCAGTAGATAGCACGAGGAGATGCCCGGCCCAAGCTACTGGACACACCGGGTTGACATTATAGAATTGTCCATTTAAGATTTGTGGCTCGTGTGTATATATCAGTTTTGGTATAGGCTTACCGTACATCATCTATAAATGTAACAGTGAATGGTCTATCTGGTGTTGAATTTACTTGAAAGACTCTTATTATACACGTCGATACATAATCACTCATATGGTATAGCCTACAATAAATGAGACAACAGTGGTCCACTGTTGCAAAATGGCTTCAACCGTATGAAGAACTCTCAACCCCCTGGGGTCTACCTGTCTATCTTAGAGTGGTTCTGATTGGTTTATTACAAGATGTACTCATATGAATAGCCAATTCAAATGCAGCTTGTAAAATGTTTCACTCCCATCTTTATCAGGGATACAATTATTCTAACAATGTCTCTCATTGGCACACTATTTGACACATTCTAAATTTCAACCAATCGGCCGGTAGTTCTCAGGGGGTTAATTGCACAAGTATCAAGTCATTCACCTATACAACTATTAATAGTCGACAAAAACAATTGTATTGGCCAAATACTAATAATGGTGAACTAAAAAGAAAAAAATAGTATTCATTATGAATCAGTGATGGTATCACCTTGGGGCGTATTATGTGAGAGATAGCCGTGATGTCAAAGCAACCCGTACTATATAATACACAATCAAGTCATTCACGCACAGGCTGTTTATCGACAAAAACAATTCCGTATAATAAAAGGTCAAAATCAAAATGAGAAAAATAGTATTTTTATATTTGATTTTCAAAATTGTTTTCTTCGAAAACACTCGATAAATCATCGAGCTTATGACATAAGGGTTACGTACACCAACTGCATCGTCATAATAATGCACGTTCCCTGCTAACTGAGGCATTCTGTAAACTAATTACTTTTGCTTAACGTACGGTTATAGATACAATTACTATTTACTACATATGAACATGCAGAGGTGCTTCTAATTACCAATGCAGTTTTTCAGGCGAGGAGGTGACTGACCGGTCGTTGTCAACAACCATATAAAACCCTTGGCTTTTTATATTTTATTAAAGCGTAAATGATAAAAGTCAAAGCCGAGTGTCTGCCTTTGCCTTCTATATTCCGAGTTTAAATTTAAATTTTCTAATTTAAAAATCTATACCTTTTTGTTCGGCATTCTTAAAAGAGATATGGCAAAACATAAATCGACGTGTTTTCCTTAACAATTAATATAATCTTTATCGTAAACCAATATGAAAGGTTGAATGGAGGAGATGCATGTCACTATCGCATACCACCTTGAACCACTGCATGCACTGCACACCTTGATTAATTAGCGTTGATGATGTGAAGAATGAAAATATACGATTAAAGACACACTCTATATTTATGTACAATTTTCAGCTGACTAAATCCTTTTTAATGATATTATATGTTTATGTTTTTCAAATATTTGTGGATATGATACTGTTAAAACAAAAGAGCAAACTGAAAATATGTGTAAATAAAAATACAATATAATATAAAACTAACGGTTTAAAATCATAGAACACCTTTTGGTGTTATAAACCTAAACACGTCCAAAAGATTGTGTACAATGGAACAGTTTTCTGGCAAAAACAAAGGCCTATGTGTCTCTAACCGATCGGTAAAACAAACTAACAATTTAACAAATGAAAATATTCATCGCTATATAATGGAGAAGCTTTATAACTTATCGTTTATTTGAAAGCAAAAAAAATACCAATTATACCAGCAAAAGGGACACGTTTATTATATCAAATAAAATGTTTTAACTTTTATAACGCCAATAAAATCGGGGAGCCTTTTGATAGTTTCTCTACAAAATCAACCATAATCGTTGTGTGCAATATTAACTGTTTAATATAAAACCACACGTGTGTGACCGACCTAGTTACAAGCAAATTATAATATTCATCACGCTCTAATAACTTCCCGCAATATTTCATTTTTTTAAATCCAGATACCTCGTTTTTTTCTTCATATTTTTTAATTTTTTATTAATAATGTGGATAGCAGTATCGTACAGTATTAAATCAATTGAAGCGTGATTTTATTGTTTGTGTCATATCTATATTGTGATCATCCTAACTCGTATGTGCTCAAGCAAACTATCGGTCAAGGCGCCTCAGGTTGATGACCGACCTGGCCTGACAACGAAAGAAAGAGACGACATGATCCCCTTGTTATCATTTATCCAGGCATGTCAGGTTTAGAGTGTCATCGGATACTTCTGGGCATCCACCTTTTAGTTTAGATTTTATATTTTCTCGACAAAATCTCGTATTTAATAGGCGTTTTTTTGCCGTTAGCTTATCCGCTGCATTTGCTGGTGTCGTCCTTTCACAGTAGAAAATATAACCCGCGGGTTTAATTTATAATATAGCCCTCTTTGGAGGTTTTAGCTGTTGTGCTGATTGGCAAACTTGATTCTTACTTTTGAGTTTTACCATGGAACTTCCATGGTTTTACCAAATCCAAGTTAAAAATTTAACATTTCATCCTCTCCAAAATCTCGGCTTTAATACATTATAGGAGGCTGTTTTTCGGTACCGTGAGCGTATATAATACAAACGTATCACGAGTGTTTCTTGTTACGGCAAATGTTTCTTGGTTGGGCAGCTCATGAAGCTAATGGTCAGCCCAGGTCTCGGCCGTCAAGTCCAAATTGGTTCTGAAGAAATTATCTTGTATTCATCATGTTCATGAATCGTGACCAAACGTTAAAGGTAGATGACCCGATCACATTTTCGATTTTCAAATTGAATTTTTCTATTCTACATGAAAGGTCATCCTTAAAAAAGTCGTGTTCCAAAGTTTGAGTTGCATAGCTCTAATGGTTCTTATTTTAGACGCACAAGATGCTGTGAACTGTACCCAATGAGTAGTACACAAACTATATCGGTGGTTACCACCATTCGCAGTAATTCTACGTTATTTCATCGATTTCTCCGTAATTATACCGATTTAGGCCGTCAAATTTCAGTATGATGATGAGATAAATACGAGCTTTCATATGATATGAACATCTCCGTATGTTTGAAATAATTCTGTGTTACGAAAATGTGATCGGGTCATCTACCTGGGGTGTTTTTTCCTGGTTTTTTTTTTTTTTTTTGGAGGGGGGGGGGGGGTGTGAGTGTTTTAAAATCTGTAGAAGGGTCGGGAGTCACGGGGTACTTGCCCGGGTACTTGGTGATGAGTTTAAGTATATCAGTGACTGTGTAATTATCATAGGCTACTCAAACTTGACGTTTGACCACTCTTCTCAGAACACTGGTCTGCGGACTATGACTGACCTTTGAATCGTCCATGACGGTGCATTTAAAAATGTTAATGAATGAGGCTTAATTGACGGGTTATTTCAAATTAAAGCAGGCATCGAGGTGACAGAGAGGTCGTCTTAACCTTGCTCAGATCGTGTTTAAATACATTGATCAAGGATACAATGTTTACAAACCATGCAAACTGCCCGTGTAGGGCCTTCGACACAAGGCCAGCAGAAATGCAACATTAGTGGAACTATAAAAGCATGGGACATATCATTGTATGTTGATGGGTTACGGTTAGACTTGGGTCCAGTCTTGGATGAGTAGAGGCGTTTTACTTGGATGTCTCCGTGCGGTAGAATTGTTTGGTACATTGTCAAAACATGATAATATCCAATCGAAGATTAATGCATAGCATTAACTGTCACTGATTATACCAAGGAGTTATATCGCTGGACTACATCAGAGAAGCATCTTTTATGGTAACTATTAATACACAGATTATCATGTTTTCAATATGATCAGCGAAGTGACTGGCTCCTATTTTAGGAAGATTATTTAGGTATTGGTATAGCTGAGACGAATATATCAGGGTAAAAGCGTTCATACACATACTATTTTGCTGAACATCAAAGAGTTGCAACATTTACTATTTTAGGCTTTTAGGAATATCTCAAGACGTGAGCCTGAAGTCTCTCAACTTTCTGCTATTTAAGCTAAGCCTAAGACGAATAAACAAGTCACGTTTAAAAACATTATTAAAGGCGGAAATTTGGGTAACAACTTGACTTACTTGAGTGTTGAGGAATTCTTAATTTATTAGGAAAAATGCGTGTTTTAATATGGTGTTTGTATGCATTATTCGTATGGACTATCCAACCAAAAGCCATATCAAAACTTACGATCAAAATTAAGACTTTGTAAAGTCGCGCTGTGACAAGGAAATCCCGGTGACCTAGATTTAGATCATGATGGTTTCCCGGATACTAAATCAATAGTGCACAATGCACATAGTTCTTGCCGGGGATAAGAAAATCCCCATCCCCGTCAATGGCCGTGAAATGGTAGACGATATTACGTAACAAGATAATTGTGTATGTCTGTGTTTGGTCTACTGGCGATACACCGATCAATGCAGCGCTCTATTCCATTTATTGGCCCAATTGGGCGACTGTCAAGAAGACGACGTGTAGGAGACCATTTTCCGGGCCATTTTCTTTTTTCATTCGTCGTCCACATGCATTGCATTGCAATCGGGATTGGCATATAATTATCGGATAATTATGTAGGCTAGTATTTACTGGCCTGTCGAGCATTTTGCTTGAGTCTGGTTCCATCAGTACCTAACCTATACATAGCGTGCACGAACCAACGTGTAAACAAAATAGAACACAATTTGGGCTGTATTTCACTACCAATTGGGCTACTCGGCAGCTTGGTGTCCACTGCCGGTCTTGCAACACTGATCCCCGCACTGATCATGTTGGAGAAAAAAGACTGCGAGCTCTGATCAGACATCCCAACACAATTTCACGGACGATGGTTAGAAGTTCATGTAACGGTCAAATTAATTATTATGGTTCGTGATGATGTGCATTTTAATCATTGCCAATATATAAGTCTGGTATACTGACATTAAACTGCTCTAAGCATTCAGCATAGCCAGTCTCTCAGTCGCATTGATGCACGACCAGCGTATCACATTGCACAAGGATAGGAAATTAAAAACTTTAAGAGACGATCAAGAAAAGAGGAATACTATACTAGCATCAGCAGGAGTCAATGAAAATGGTATTTTACTTAATATTAACACCTATATTTGTGACTAATTTCTGGTGATTTAGAATACAGGAGTCAATGAAAATGGTATTTTACTTAATATTAACACCTATATTTGTGACTAATTTCTGGTGATTTAGAATACAGGAGTCAATGAAAATGGTATTTTACTTAATATTAACACCTATATTTGTGACTAATTTCTGGTGATTTAGAATACAGGAGTCAATGAAAATGGTATTTTACTTAATATTAACACCTATATTTGTGACTAATTTCTGGTGATTTAGAATACAGGAGTCAATGAAAATGGTATTTTACTTAATATTAACACCTATATTTGTGACTAATTTCTGGTGATTTAGAATACAGGAGTCAATGAAAATGGTATTTTACTTAATATTAACACCTATATTTGTGACTAATTTCTGGTGATTTAGAATACAGGAGTCAATGAAAATGGTATTTTACTTAATATTAACACCTATATTTGTGACTAATTTCTGGTGATTTAGAATACAGGAGTCAATGAAAATGGTATTTTACTTAATATTTAACACCTATATTTGTGACTAATTTCTGGTGATTTAGAATACAGGAGTCAATGAAAATGGTATTTTACTTAATATTAACACCTATATTTGTGACTAATTTCTGGTGATTTAGAATACAGGAGTCAATGAAAATGGTATTTTACTTAATATTAACACCTATATTTGTGACTAATTTCTGGAGATTTAGAATACAGGAGTCAATGAAAATGGTATTTTACTTAATATTAACACCTATATTTGTGACTAATTTCTGGTGATTTAGAATACAGGAGTCAATGAAAATGGTATTTTACTTAATATTAACACCTATATTTGTGACTAATTTCTGGTGATTTAGAATACAGGAGTCAATGAAAATGGTATTTTACTTAATATTAACACCTATATTTGTGACTAATTTCTGGTGATTTAGAATACAGGAGTCAATGAAAATGGTATTTTACTTAATATTAACACCTATATTTGTGACTAATTTCTGGTGATTTAGAATACAGGAGTCAATGAAAATGGTATTTTACTTAATATTAACAGTAACACCTATATTTGTGACTAATTTCTGGTGATTTAGAATACAGGAGTCAATGAAAATGGTATTTTACTTAATATTAACACCTATATTTGTGACTAATTTCTGGTGATTTAGAATACAGGAGTCAATGAAAATGGTATTTTACTTAATATTAACACCTATATTTGTGACTAATTTCTGGTGATTTAGAATATAATAGTTTCTTAATTTCTACAACACAAAATGGAAAATCATTCAAGTGTATTCAATTGTTCACCAGGAATAATAATAGTTTTCTTATTTTTGAAAGTCTTATTATTATATTAGTTGTTCCTCCAACAGAGAATCGGCTGGTGTTTATATTCTTGTAAATTAATCAATTTGTACAAAACCATGGACAAGACATTGTGTCACTTTTTGAGACTTTGTCTTGCTTTATTTAGTCTGTCTTGCTTTATTTAGTCTACTTTTACCTATGTATTAATCATTGATTGATGGTATTTTATGTGTATATACTCTTTTTAATTTTGGTGGATATTTGTGCGCATTATAAATCCACTAGTATTATTACATTTAGAATGTTACAATCGAAAAAGTAGTGAATTATCTCCAATGGCATAACTAGGGTCTCAATTTTATTTTACTTTCTTTAGGGGGGGGGGGGGGGGGGGGGGGGGTAGGATTAGGACATGCCTGTGATCTATGTATGTGGGGGGGGGGGATAACCTACTACTTTTTTTAAATTAATATACAATTACACATATTTTGTCATTTCATTGGGGGGGGGGGGCAAGGAAGCGGGGAACCCCCCCCCCCTCTAGCTAGTTACGCCACTGATTACCTCCAAAAGTGGTTGTTAACCACCCAATGATTTGTATGCTATTGTTTCTCTCACAAGACACTGGAGCAATTGAACTATAAATATGTCACATGACTGACTTTATAATGAGCCTTCATATAAAATAGTGAACACTTGGTCACAATTTTTTTGTGACCCACCTTTAACAACCTAGTGATCTATCTGTGAAGTGTTTCTTACTTATCCGTGAGTCAAATACTGATCTGTGGCCTGCAAGGGAAGTTGCACGAACCGACAAGAGTGTTTTGTAATATCAACAAACATTAGCCATTGTCTTGATTGGTAACCTCTGATGTCATAGAATCAATATTGTAAATTGCGTCACAGTTAAAGGTATATGACCCGATCACTTTTTTGGGGCTATGCTTTTATTTTCACATCAAGATATTTTGGTATCAGAAGAATCCCCATATTTTTCTCATTATGTCTGTAAAATATTAGGGGCCAGAAATGTTTCATTTGGAAATTATAGGCTAAAATGTGATGAATTACTGCCAAAGGTGGTTAACCACCAGCCAGTCTGTGTACTACTCAATGGGCACATGTCTTTTGACCTTGCGCTTCTAAATATAGAACCATTGGAGTATGCAACTCAAACTTTGGAATGCATGACCTTTCATGTAAAATAGAAACATCAAGTTGAAAATCGGGTCATCTACCTTTAAGGTTATTCCAAAGTGTATGTACTAAAGGAAATATTGCGCAAATGTAACATCATCCAACCAGTGATATGATGAATGTATCACATGCATGGCTCATGATTATAAACAAATGAAAAAGGTTCATCTCATGATATTATAATGATTATGAAATAAGTTTCAGGATGTTCTGTACACATTGCTATCAGCTACATGTACCCAGGGGGGGGGGTACTCACGTATGTAAGGCACTACGGGGACGTGCCGCTCCAGTAGTGGGTCGTTTTTTCATGAGACATCCTTAGCCATGGGTAGGCTTTTCAACTTGAAAATCCTTAGACATGGGTCTATTTTCCCGATAATTTGCGAACATTTGGTCTAAAATGAAGCAAAACCCCTAAAAATGGGTACCGATTTTTCCAAAATCACCCTTAGAAATGGGTAGGGGTTTTGAATCTCCAGCGGCACACCCCGACCAAACCAAATCTGAGTACCCCCCTGGGTACATGTATAGGGTGGACTGGCAGAAAACTCCTTGTTCAGTGATCTGATCTGATATTCAAAGATAATTTAACAAATTGTCTTTTCTTCTCTTTTCTACAGATACTATCCAAGAATGAAAGAACTAACTCCTAGGAGTTGTCAACCTTCACATGGTATCCATGGCAACAATGAAAACAGTAACCAGACTGCATCAGAACTGCCCAGCATCTCTTCATCACATTCCTCTCTAGTTGGCCTTCTTCGAGACACCGACGACGAATCCTCATCTAACATGGACTCCAACAACTGCAGTGCGGTCGCCGTGGAACCCCGTCCATGCTCATGTCGAAGTGCAATTGTCCTGAGGTCGGACCCAGAAGGCAGGATGGACCAAAGACTGGCCGATTGGCTAACCAGATGCGTTCATTTCGCAAAGAACATTCCCGACGTTGCCAAATTACCGCATAAGGACAGGGTCCTGTTGCTTACATCTGCCTGGAAAGAACTTGTCCTTCTTTACATGGCACAGAACGACTTTGATTTTGACTTTTTGTTTCAGTCACAAATCCATCATAGTCATGAAACTGGCAACCCTGCCAAACATCAGGACTGTGTTTCTAGACTTTGGATTGGCGGCGTGCCAACTATTAAGAGCGTAGAACAGCTGAGGTTTATTTTAAGAAAGTTTTGCGAAATGCAACCAGACGACAAAGAGTATGCCATGCTGCGGTTGCTGCTTTTACTCAATGCTGGTAAGTAAAACAAAAACTTTAGGAATAGGAATAGTTAAGGGTTTCATTCTAAAGATTATAATTGTGATCAAGCCATTAAACATCCACTAAATGATACTTATACAAGACATAAAATGCTAAAATCATTTTAGCATTAACAGGTTCAGGGAATTGGAATTTAAAATATAATTTACACCGTACAGGCGTAAAACAGGTACCATATCAAAAATGGTTGCATATCTGGTACAATCTGATACAGCATAAACATAGGAAGTCTCCACAAGAATAATCAAATTTTGTTTTCCAATTGGAGAATTTTGTTTACAAATTTTGTTTACAAATTTTGTGAAAATTGTTTGAAAAGGTGTTTTTTTAAAAATTGTTGACAATGATGACAATTTTTGTTGTTATTTCGAGAGAAAAACGCCCAAAAACAAAACGCCCAACCGGCTTTATCTGAGAAATTTTCATACTAAAGGTCTAGTGTGTTCAAGCCATTATACTGTACATCCACTTTCATACAAAACATAAAATACATTTGAAGATTTACAGAAGAATTGGAATATAAATATAATTTACACCGTAAAATGTCACCATATCAAATATGGTTGCATTTCTGGTACAATCTTTTTAATCCTGGCCCAAGCAATTTGCTTGAGTCTGGTCCCTTCAGGACCCAAGCGTGTGTCTGTATGGACCGACCGTGTAAACAAACAAACGAACAAACAAATCTGATACATAATACTATACATCATACATGTAGGAAGTCATCTTCTCATGCACTTATTCAAGCCATTCAACATCAACAAAAATTATACCTCTTTAGGCAATGGGGGGAAAAAAAATCAAAAACAAATTGAGTTTAAACTTAAGCGCTATTGATATAACTAAATACTAGCTATTTTAATACAAAATTTAAACTTGCTTTTGCAATACAAGATTATAATGTGTACACTTTCAGCCTATTCTTTACTATAATAGTCAATTGTATGGTCATAGAAACACACACAATGACACAAAATGTCCAAAATGTGAAAAGAAAATCCTGCATAAAAACGACGAGCGCTTTGAAACACTGAGGTTTGGCTCACATACAAATCTGGCTGTTACTAGATGACTTGGTAGGTTTCCTCCTGAAACATCCACTGGGGATCTTGGCTAGGAGGTAACTGTATTAAACAGTGGTAATGTCTGCGCGTTTATTTGTTTGCGCTTTGAAGATTTGTCAATGTTTTGCATGTTTTTAAATTCGCAATTTGTAGCGTCATCACACAGACCTATACGCAAAAGAAATATATTTACGTGTTATAATTTTTGCAGTAGCTGATTTGAGCGTGAAAAGAGTGAAAATAAATTTTGCGCGAAAATGAGGACTTTTACAATAGTCTATGGGGATCCCTTCCTCCCCTATATCTGTTATATGGGGCAGGATCCAATTAAACTAGAATTTCATTTTCACTATCTGAGCATCTGTATTATAGAATTTGTAGGGATAGGCCTACATCTTCAATTTTCACTTTCATCTTACGATACAAAATCATCCTCCGATGTCTGTTCTCAAAATAGAAAGTGAATAACGTTAAAGGGAAGTGTTCATATTGACTTCATATTCACTATAAATATCAGCACATACATTTCATTTCTAGATACATAGATAAACTGCTCACAAAAAGTATCGAAACACTTAGAAATGATCCAATATATAACGGCTCGAAAAGGTATGCATTAATCGAAGCAAATAATCAAGTGCATAATTTTGTTCTGCGTATTTTGACACCTCGATCGTTGAGATACGATGTTGCGGGGCGGAGTTATTGTCATTTCAATGATCGTGGGTCCACTTTCCAAAGTGACACTCATCCCTATTGAAAAGCACGAATTTGATCATTCTAAACAGTAATGCAAACCTCTTTCTATAGGATGATTGTCACTTTTGAAACTGGACCCACGATCATTGAAATGACAATAACTCCGCTCCGCAACATCGTATCTCATTCATACACTCTATGTAGTGTTGAACCAATCAGGAAGCAGGAATTACAAATACGCGGAGTGCATTGAAAGTGTCCACTGCACTCCGCGTGTGCGCCGTTCAAATCACGCAGTGCGCGTTTTGTTTTGATTCGTTGTTCAAGATTCGCGGTTTCGCCGATTTACACTGCAGGTGTTAGCAAACTTGTTAAAGTGTTTTTAGTCGTTTTACATAGATCAAAATTATGCTTAAATTGTGAATTTGTATTTGTATAGTGTCGTGTATGAATTAGGTCAATGCATGCGTATGTTTTGTTTCTCGAAAAATTGTTCAAATTGCGCAAATGTTGATATGCTCACAATAGCACTCCCCCTTCGGGGTCGTGCCATTATTCACAAATCAACATCAGCGCGCGTGCATTGATTTGTCTAATTTCTCTCGAAACAACACATACGCATTTATTGACCTATAATCGATCGAGGTGTCAAAATACGCAGAACAATATTATACACTTGGTTATTTGCTTCGATTAATGCATACCCTTTCGAGCCGTTATATATTGGATCATTTCTAAGTGTTTCGATACTTTTTGTGAGCAGTTTACATTTTTAAATGTTAACGTAAAAACATATTAACACTTTCCAAGCAGCAGGCATCTGCAGACGACATTCTAAAATGTCACCAAATGTTTCAAAAATGTCACCAAATGTTTCAAAAATGTCAAAATAATTAAATTCCATTACCATATTTGGAATCTCCATGAGCAATGCATTCAAACAAGTACAAACATTCCTACATGTAGTATTCGTAATTCTTGAGATAAGCTTTGAAAGTTGGTAAAGGTTTCTGAAACACCTGTTTTGAAATGGTAAAACTAATAGCCACATGGAAATTGGAAAGTGTTAACACTTTCCACGCGGCTGTTATTTCTACCATACACAAAACAGATTTTTCAGAAACCTTTCACAATTGTTAAAGTCTATCTCAATGATTCCTGACCCAATACTAGGCATGTTTGTACTTTTTTCAATGCATTTCTCATTGTGATTCCAATTATGGTAATGAAATTCAATAATGTTGACATTTTTGAAACATTTTGTGAATTTTTGGAATGTCGATTGCAGCCGCCTGCCGCGTGGAAAGTGTTAATAATAATTTGATGCATTCATGCATACACATACATGTACTTTCCCCCTTCATGGCACAGGTTACATACCGATTTTAGTTTATCTTTCAACTTGAATGTGTAACATTTAAACATAATTATTACATTCATTTGATGGAAACTTGGAGGTTGCATTAGCACATTGAAACTTAAAGATAGCAGTACCAAATATATTTAATCAATTAAACTAACAAATATTTATAAAATATATACATTATTCAACTGAAACCTTTTACATTAAAAAAACCGTATGTGTAAAACATCATTTATTTAAAGGTAGATGTTCCGATTTTCAACTTGAAGTTTTCTATTCTACATGAAAGGTCATCCTTAAAAAAGTCGTGTTCCAAAGTTTGAGTTGCATAGCTCTAATGGTTCTTATTTTAGACGCACAAGATGCTGTGAACTGTACCCATTGAGTAGTACACAAACTATATCGGTGGTTACCACCATTCGCGGTAATTTCGACGTTATTTCATAGATTTCTCCGTAATTATACCGATTTAGGCCGTCAAATTTCAGTATGATGATGAGAAAAATACGAGCTTTCATATGATATGAAAATCTCCGTATGTTTGAAATAATTCTGTGTTACGAAAATGTGATCGGGTCATCTACCTTTAAAGATAGCAGTACCAAATATAATTAATCAATTAAACTAAAAAATATTTATAAATATATACATTATTCAACTGAAACCTTTTACATTAAAAAAACCTGTATGAGTAAAACATCATTTATTTAATTGAAACATTTAGTCCCACATGTGATCATCAACCATGTATATTGTTCAATCAATTGAAACTTGCAGGTAGCATTTCACATTGAAATGTAAAGCTAGCATTACCAAATATATTTGATCCGCCATTAAATTAAAAAAAAAGTAAGGTAGCATTACCAAATATATTGGATTCGCCATTAAATTTGAAAAAAGTATAAATACATTACATTTAATTGAAACTTAACACTTTCCACGCGGCTATTAGTTTTACCATATACAAAATTGTTGTTGTATTGTAAAATTGTTGGGAGTTGAAAATACCACTCAATTGAATAAGCACTGTTGGTTGTTTTTTCGCTTGTTTTTGTGTTTTTTCTAATTGACGATTAAGTGACAACAAAAATAATTTCAAACTTAAAAAAGAAAAGAAGAAAAAAAACTTTAAAAAAAGAAGAAACAAAATTCAAAATTTTCAAAAATAAAACATAATTTGACAAATATACATGAATGTTGATCAGGCCTGTATGTAGAACAAAAGTGTTTTCCTTTTGGCCTTTATTATAAATTCTCAAAATTAGGCTTGTCATACATGCATCACTAGTCAAACTGAAAAATCCCTAGCCCTTCTGTCCTCTACTTGGTAGTCTTAATTTCACCTGGGAAATTTAAAGGTAGATGTTCCGATTTTCAACTTGAAGTTTTCTATTCTACATGAAAGGTCATCCTTAAAAAAGTCGTGTTCCAAAGTTTGAGTTGCATAGCTCTAATGGTTCTTATTTTAGACGCACAAGATGCTGTGAACTGTACCCATTGAGTAGTACACAAACTATATCGGTGGTTACCACCATTCGCGGTAATTCGACGTTATTTCATCGATTTCTCCGTAATTATACCGATTTAGGCCGTCAAATTTCAGTATGATGATGAGAAAAATACGAGCTTTCATATGATATGAAAATCTCCGTATGTTTGAAATAATTCTGTGTTACGAAAATGTCATCGGGTCATCTACCTTTAATATTGCCCAGCATTATCTGTCTGTCATGAGCGCCCAGCATTACCTGTCATGAGCACTGTGATGTATGCCAGTGTGTATGCCCAGCCATATGGTACCAGGTCAATGTATTCAATGCGAGGGATGGCATACAATTCTATTGTATTCAAAATCAACGGCAAAATATGAGTCAGATGACATGGATGAGGCTCTCCTTTATGATTCAATTAAAATAATGATTTGACGGAACATAGTTACAGTCATTAACATTTGCTCTGTTGAATATAAATCTGCTAGGTCAAGACAGGCGGGAGGGATCACCTGTAACACTTATCCTTACCAAAGAAGATTGCTTAATAAGCAATCAACAAGCAATCGGCTAACAATCATAATCTTTTAAGCCATCCTGTTAAAAATCATTGTTTTTTAAGAAATACTGTTAGCAATCATTGCTTTCTAAGGAATCCTGTTAACAATTATACAGCAAATTAAGAATCATGATACATACACTTGCACATTTCAAGGCACCTTATACATGTTAAATGACTTTGCACCCAAGGCACCTGTTTACCTTGATAGATAGTTATAAGACTTTACACCCATGGATTTCCCTCCCTACCTAAACTCTATTTGGCTTCCTCTGGACAATGACGTAACTTAACAGGCGCAGCTTTTGTGTCTTTCATTTTTTGAGAATGCAGTAATACATGTAGATAGATTGACTTTGCCAACAGGGAAGCCCTTGTCCTATGAGTTCATCTTTTTCTGTGACACCAAGATTACTATCACTTACTTATAATTTCTTGTTTTGCTCCATGTCTTCTTACAGATCTCAGAGGATTATCTAACATGACGACAGTAGAAAAATCCAATGAACGCGCTCATACAGCACTGATGGAGTATGAATCGATACGCTACTCGTCCAATCCACTCCGACTCTCTCATCTCTTGCTGCTTCTGCCCGGTATCCGTGGTTTCAGTACAAGAGTATTTGAAAACCTTTTCTATCGCCATCTGGTAGGCGACACCAGCGTCGAGTCTGTACTTGTGGAATTACTATCAGACTAACTTGCACAGAACACGCGTCCAAATGAGGGCGCTGTTTATATGTATACACAAGTGAGGCTGGGGGCTAGTGGATTACGCATCCGGGGCATATTGAGGAACATCATCATTCAGAGGGATTATGTTGATTGAAGACTTGTCAGCCAGTTGCGATTGAAAGGTTGCAAAGTTTTGTTTCATCATCAGACGGTTATACCGCCCTCTTTGACGCACCATTGGACTAGTGCATGGAGTCGTAGCGCCCTCCTAGTGCATCATAGGGCTATTCAACTCTCATACGGATGTATCAGGGAGGTTTTACAGACCTACTGAGTTGTAGAACAAGATAAAACAACAAACATTAACAACAAAATAAGGACACTTTTTTCAAAGACAGATTTCTCAGAATTGGGGAGACATTTTTTTAAACAACAATCCTGAGAGAATATGGTTATAAAGAAATTACAAAATGTCCATGATGCCACAAATATTCATAAATCTGGCGATCTGTTTTAAAACTTGGTTAAACCATTTAGGGTTTTTCTTGGCACAAGTCTATGAGGATATTACCAAATAGGTTCTTAACACTTTCCACACAGCATGTGTCTGCAGACGACATTCCAAAATTCCACAAAATGTTTCAAAAATGCCAAAACTATTGAATGCCATTACCATATTTAGAATCAGCATGAGAAATGCATTAAAATAAGTACAAACATGCCTAGTATTGGTTCAATAATCCTTGAGATAGAACTTGAAAGTTGAGAAAGGTTTCTGAAAACTCTGTATATGATAAAAACAATAGCCACATGGAAAGTGTTAAGGATCGTTAATTAGAATCTTATATAAGTATCTTCAAATATCTTATAATATATAAGAGTCTATGAGGATGTAACAATGGTAATTGTCCACAGATGACCATCATAGAATTAACAATTTCTCTTTCAATGGCATTTGTTTGTACTCAAAGCTTCACTTTCAATCATTTTTACATCATATTATGACCAGGAAATGCACTTTATAAATGCAAAAAGAATATATAAATGTCGCCATAATTCTAAGAATTCTGTCTGTAAAGGTGTCGTTGTATTTTTGGAAACTCTACGATGCCTCTTGATATGCCCCTGACAAGCACAGCAATAATGGAGATGTCTACAAGCCCTTCACTCACGCACTTATATAAGGCTAAATTTAAAAAATCTTTTGTCTCAAAGCTCTTCAGTTTTTCAAAACCTAATGCGGAATGCGTTTTTATTTATTTATTTATTTATTTATTTTTAAATATAAAATATTGAAATCCTTGTCAAAGTGACTTTTTGTATTTTAAAACGTGATCAATAAAAATCTGAAAAATCTGTAAAATTTTGGGATTTTTTGGGTTTCTTTGTTTTTTGAAGAAAAAATAAATAAATAAAAAAACTTTTTTTTAGAAGATTTTTGTTTTTCTAATGCGCATCAATAAACTAACGCGCGCGGGAGCTTTGAGACAAATGATTTTTTTAAATTTAGCCTAATGAACAATATTTATTTATATCATATCCAAATCTGGATGACATTTTAGGCTCAAAGCCTGTATTATAAAAACAATTATAAATCAATGGATTAAACATGTATATGAATTAAAACCGTTTTAGTAGCCTTAAATGGATATCATTAAAATTGTAAAGAGAAATCACACAATATTTGTTGTCAAATATACACTCATTTCAGTACTGGTTTACTGTCTGTTGTTAGTGTCAATCAAAGCTTATAAGGTTAATGGAATTTGATTTTGAATTTCCTCTCACATTTTTTTTGGCCAATGGATGACGCTTACATTATTCATAACTTTTCAAACATCTTTTTATTGTGTAACAATTGTTGTACTTTGGATTAAACTCAAAAATATCAAAATTAGAATTTTAAACAAATAAGATATTATAATACTCAAACAAAACCAAGGAACCAAGCGTTGTCATGAGGAAAATGGTTGACATTTTCAAAATTATGAACTTTTTTTGACAAGTAGGAATGAAAATCTCGGAGTTCCATCAGTATACCCTACCCCTGCATGTCTTCAATGTGGAATTTTAAAGAACGACCCATGCACTTACACAGTGAGGATTACAAATGGTAGGGTATTCTAAAGCTTACCCAAAATGTCAAATGTGAAAATCTAAGTCTCTTACAACAGGTTGTTCTGATGTGGCTTAACAATGGACAATGGGCTGTTCCACTTGAAATCCATACACCCCCATGGTAGACATTACCTTAATCTTCCCCACAGGGAGTGTAGCTTCTAAATGGAGTCACCCATGCAGGTAACCCCATTTGAAATTCACACTCCCTGTGTGAAAGATTAAAGATCATGTCTTGCGTTAGGGGTGTATGAATTGGCTGTTCCAGTTGAAATCAATACACCCCCATGTAAGACATTACCTTAATCTTCCCCACAGGAAGTGTAGATTCTAAATGGAATCACCCATGCAGGTAATCCCATTTGAAATTCACACTCCTTGTGTGAAAGATTAAGATCATGTCTTGCATTAGGGGTGTATGGATTACAAATGGAATAGCCTAATAAGCAGGTGCAGGAAACTCTTAATCAACCTTCATTGACCTTATATGGTGTGGAAGGTGGGTGTACACAAAATTGCCTTACAATAGTCAAATGTACAGCAATTCCTATAATTATGTGCAACTAATTTGTTATCAAAATAACACTTACAGGCTTGTGTTAATGGGCAGAGCTCCAAACTGAGAAATAGCCCAAATCATAATTGGGGGTGATTTTTCAGGAATTTTAGTTTCTGATTAATGATTTATCTTTCAGAGTGTTTATAACATTATTGTGAAAAATTCAGATTAAAAACTCATCATTAATGTATGTTTCAGTGATTTAAAGGGGGATAGAAACATGTAAAATCATAGTACAAAGTAGGTTTAAAGGGTGATATCTCAGTTTGGAGTTTTCATAAAGACCGTAAAAGATGCAAAATGATGTAACTCCGCTTTGGGAAGTCCGATTAAAAAAAAGAGAGGTACCATTGTAAAGCTGAAAATCTCTACTTTAATAATCAATTACTAACTCAATTTTGATATCTTGCCCAATTGTGTCTGGTTTCGGTAGAACACGTCACATATTTGCCCGGGATATTGCCACATTTGAGTGTTTGGGCCCAAGATATTGCCATATCCGAGTATTTGGGGCACAAAACTGTAAAGTGATATGTGATGTGATCAAGCGAAAATAAGTCACATGTCAGCAGTTTTCAATTTTGATATTTGTCCATCTAAAAGCAGGTGAAAAATGCTACAGTATGGTTCAATTTTCACCATTAAAATTGAACTTTGAGTCTTTAAGTTACAAACAATTTACCAACTGAGAAAACAATGTTAAACCAAAGAGTATTTAAGAATTTGTCACTTCTTTTTACCTATAACTCAAAAATCAATATTCCCGCCATACGAATCATTCTTCTTGATCGCGTCACATATTTGGTGCATTTAAAGGTAGATGTTCCGATTTTCAACTTGAAGTTTTCTATTCGACATGTAAGGTCATCCTCAAAAAAGTCGTATTCCAAAGTTTGAGTTGCATAACTCTAATGGTTCTTATTTTAGACGCACAAGATGCCGTGAAATGTGCTCATTGAGTTGTACACAAACTATATTGGTGGTTACCTTTTTTCGCGGTAATTCGATGTTATTTCACAGATTTCTTCGTAATCATACTGATTTGGACTGTTAAATTTCAGTATGTTTAATCAGAAAAATATGATATGAAAATCTCCATATGTTTGAGAAAAATCTGTGCTATGAAAATGTGATCGGGTCATCTACCTTTAAGATTTTGCAGTTTAAGAAAGCACTTTCATTTATTACTGTGTGAACAGGTTAAACCTGTTCTTCTCAAATGGACAATAAATGTGCTTTATGATTTTGTGCTCAAAGACTAGAATTGTATTGTAATACACAACAATCGAAATAGGTGACTTCAAGGCTCAAGATAACAGATTTTTTACCGGGAGCTACTTTTTTTCAAAAGTACCGGCCGGATCATGGGATTTAGTGAAAACCAGGAGCTACTTTCAGTCTACCGGGAGCTAACTTTTTATTAAATCAAATAAGCTTAAAGGGCATACATCTTTTGTTCAGTAAAATGAGTATTTTTGTGCTAAAATTTGGCTGTTATGAAATGTGGAGACTTCCAAATAACATATTCGACTCAGATTTTAAACAAAATATCCAGCGTGGCAACATTGGCAATTCAAAATTCGATGTCTTGGGCAAGCTTCCTGATCGTCAACGGGCGCTGGTTTGGGCAAAATATCAGCGCGCGGTTGTTAATTTTTTAGCATTACCGGGCGCTATGGCAGGAGGACCGAGGGGTAAAAATCGCCCAGCGCCCGCTTATCTTGAGCCTTGGGTGACTTTACATGAATCAATGTCCAAGGTTGGCCAATTTTCTTTCTTGTTTGTCCATAGAGGGTCCTCTAAAGGTAGGTTCGGTAGGTCGGATTTTTTGTTGTTGCTAGTGGTTCTTTGTTGTTTTTGAACAAAAATGTAAACAGTATACACAGTTGAGACTGGTAGTGTAGGTAATCACCGTTTTTCTGATATGTGCAAAATGATGCAAACAGTGTAAATACGCTTTCCAAATGAGGTCCTCGCATGTGATACCCCCTGACATACCTCTGTTGGATAGTGCACTGTCTGGTTGGCGGTGTGATACACATTTTTTTTTAATCACCATTTTGTCCTCGGTTTGCCAGTGTGTGTCCAGGTTGGTGTGTCCTCGTTTGGATAGTACCACGTCATGGTCCTCATTTGGCAGTGATTACCAGTAGGGGTGTACACAGTCAGACAAACCAACCATTTTTTGTTGGCCAAACTTGGACATTTGATTCAAGTAAAGTTTGTGTACATCAATTCTTCGACATCTTCTGAATAATTTGTGCCGCCACAACATTTTTACCAAAATAATATTTAAATGGAGTGATGTTTGCACATGCTACAGCTACATTTGGAGCACTAAAATATTAAAGCGAGATTTTAGATGATCATCGCTACTTCTGCGAAAGACCGATTTGTCAGAGAATGGTGGCATGGGAAAACCCTTCACATGGTCATTTTCTAGCAACTTGGTTTTTTTCTTTGGCAGAGAGCTTCATACTCTTCTGAGTATAGGACTGTTTAAATTTTTCAGAAATTCCATCTAGAACTACAGTTATAGTATTTTAAAGTCGGCAAGTTTAAACGCAACACTGAAAATTGAAATTGACAATTCAAAGGGGTACACAAAATCTTTTAAATGCTCTAATAATAATAAAACTACATTGTTATGTCACACAGAATAGCTTGTCATATGAAAAGGACTTTTGATATGAACCTAGTTGTTTGTGTTATTATTAACAATTGTAATTTCTCCACTTTCAAAATCTTTACAATGCATTGTCGGAATTCACAAGTGGTTACCATGGTAACAATGTCATTTTACGTAAACATAGCATTTTACACATAAAATTTGATAAACAAGGTTCAGAAAAGTACTAAAATAAACTTAACATCTGGAATTTTGCATAAAACACTCCTGGAGACTAAAGTTCAAGTTATAATCTCTATCTTGGGACCAAAGTTGGAAAATTGACTTGGAACTCATTTGTAAGAAATATTTTGGTATGACCCAGATATCTCAATATTAACACTAGCGACTTCCGACGGGTTTTCCTATACCACCACACATATTATGTCAAAATGTTTGACTATCAGTCTGCAACTGCGGGTTGTTGTCTGAAAATATATCAAAATGTCTGAAACCATTCTGAAATTGCAGGAATTTGTCAAAAATTGACAAAATACCTGAGGATCATTTCATTCTAAAATTGCACGATTTTTTATCAAAATGTCTAAAAATCAATTTGGAAGTGCAGCAATTTGTCAAAGACTGAAAATACCCGAGGATCATTTCATTCTGAAATGGCAGGCATTTTTCAAAGTTTTTTATCAAAATGTCTGAAAACCATTCCGAAATTGCAGGAATTTGTCAAAGACCGTCAAAATACCCGAGAATCATTTCATTCTGAAATTGCAGACGATTGTCAGAAAATATGTGTCAAAATGCCTGAAAACCATACTGTAATATTGCAGGCATATGTCAGAAACTTTGTGACACAACATTTGCTACATTCTGAAATAGCAGGGAGTTGTCAGAAATGTTTGCAAATTACCTGAAACCTATTTTGTAATTGCAGTATGTTGTCAGAAATCTATCTGGCAATAAAAATAATTATTCCATCACAGTGCCAAAATGCCTTAAAACTTTTATTTATTTTAAGGAAATTACCCGAATTGTAATGTCAATACACCTGAATTGCAAATGCCAGAATACCGATAATACTGACACATCGTTCTAATTGGAGCAGTATTAAAGGCATATTATGTGATCTTTTCCAAGTAGCGCCCTCTATCATTGATTTCTACTATGAAAGCAGATTTTCTTGCAGATTTGCATTTTTGATCATAAATCATAAAGATCTTTTAAGTTACAGATCGATACGATTCCTAATTACTTCAAAAATCAGGTTTTGAAAATAGATTGTAGGCCCCCTACCGAGTGGTACGATCTATTTTTCAAATTTTACTCTAAATTCACTCTAAAACCATGATTTTTAGGTTATTAGGAATCGTATCGCTCTGTAATATATTTATGACTTATGATCCAATTTTTTCGAGGATTGAGGGCATCCCCTGGAAAAGATCACATAATATACCTTTAATACTGATTAACATGACCTAAAGAGGCAAACTTGTTTAGATATTCACTGTGATCCTACACATCCCTACATACACATTGCAATAGGATCGAGCCATTATCCTCACCGAGCGATGCCAAGGCTTGCCACCAACAAAATGTAACTCGGCCTCGCATGCGATACCCTAACCCTACCTAGAGTAGGGTCTCTGCTACCAAGGTTCCGAGGTGCATAGTTTCAGGCCAAGGGCGCATACAGGATGGTCGTACCCCGGGGTGCTGTGAAAAGACGATCCCCCAAAATGCAATTGATCAGGCCCTTTTCTTGTTCCCAATATTGCCTTTCTTTTCCGTTTCCTTTTCTTCTCTTATCTTTCCTTTTTTGTCTCCTTTCCTTTTCCCCCTTTCCTTTTTCTTTCTCCCCTTTTTTCTTCTTTTTTCTTCTTCATACCCCGGGGTGCTGCAGCCACCGCAGCACCCCCCTGGATCCGCCCCTGTTTCAGGCTATTGAGGAGGCACAGGTCTAGTGCTAACACTAGAGTAGGGTCTCTGCTACCAAGGTTTAGGGGGTCACTGTTTTGGGCTATTGGGGAGGCATGTGTCTAGTGCTAACACTAGAGTAGGGTCTCTGCTACAGAGGGTCACTGTTTCAGGCTATTGAGAAGGCACGAGTCTAGTGCTAACACTAGAGTAGGATCTCTGCTACCAAGGTTCAGAGGGTCACTGTTTTGGGCTATTGAGAAGGCACGAGTCTAGTGCTATAAACACTAGAGCTGTAGAGCAGAGTCTCTGCTACCAAGGTTTAGAGGGGCACAGTTTTGGGCTACTGAGGAGGCACACGTCTAGTGCTAACACTAGAGCAGAGTCTCTGCTACCAAGGTTCAGAGGGTCACTGTTTTGTGCTATTGGGGAGGCACGAGTCTAGTGCTAACACTAGAGTAGGGTCTCTGCTACCAAGGCTCAGAGGGTCACTGTTTTGGGCAATTGAGGAGGCACGAGTCTATAGTGCTACATACGAGGGGCATTCAATAAATACCTGCAACCATTGAAAATAAAATACACTTATGATACTTAAACTGTAAGTCTTACCACATTCTCACGAAAATTTCGAACATGTGGGTCATTTTTATCATGTAATTTCAGTACTATAAACATCATGGTCTCTGGGCACTGAAAATTGACAAGAATCGGCATTATAAATCAAGCGCCATGTATCTTAATGCATGCTATACACTTGTCTTTCAAATTTCCCGCCATTGTAACATTTAATTCCCTAACCAGTGCCCTGAGATCATGGTATTAACAGTGCTGAAATGTAATGATAAAAATGACTTGCTTGTTCAAATTTTCTGTGAGTTTTACTGACACGTGTCATGGCTCAGAGATTTTCAATGGTTGCAGGTATTTATTGAATGCCCCTCGTACACAGTGTTAATCCCTTCCACGCGGCAGGCAGCTGCAGACGACATTCCAAAATGTCCTAGTTATTGTATTTCATCACCATATTTAGAATCACCATGTGAAATGCATAGGAATAGTACAAATATGCCTAGTATTGGTTCAGTAATTCTTGAGATATACCTTTAAAATTGGGAAAGGTTTCTAAAAAATCTGATTTGTATAATTATGGTAAAACTAATAGCCGAGTGGAAAGTGTTAAGACTAAGTATGGGGGACATGCAACATTTCAATGCTTCTTTCACCATGTTCACAATCACAAATCTTATGTAATATTGTACTAATATGTTTATATACAGAGATATATGGTAAATCCCGGGGGTAGGGAGGTCACTGACATTGGAAAAGGGTATAGGTATGTGCCGCGCTGAAGACCCCCTTTTTCACCCTCTGCTGCTATTCTTATGACCCCCCTTTCGAGCCTGCATCAGTTCTTATTTCTTAAGACCCCAATTTTATTGAAAATTCAAAAATTGCGAAATTTTGCGTTTCGAAGCCCCAATTCTTCAAAAAATGTGCGTTCTAAAACCAAAAAAACCACGAAAATGTGCATTCTTGCTAATCAAAATTGAACTATAGGCCAGATCTCAAGACCTACTTTTTATAAAAAATCAGTTCCTAAGACCCTATTTTTCGTCATAAAATCCAATCAGTTCAGTTCTGTAGCCCCCCTTTTTGAGACCCTGGGCGGCACACCCCTACCCCAAAAAAGTTGAGTGCCCCCCCCCCCCCGGGGGTAAATCCATTGTCAATGATATTTTGAAATATCCCCTCTATGTTATATGTGGGAATCACATGTTAAGTACCATACATGTATCCTGTATTCTATGTATGTTTATGAAGTGATCAATTAAAAGAGGATATTATGAATCCTTAAAAAAATAGGGACAGCGGTCCCAAATAGGTCGTCCGTTTATATGGGTAGTTTGGTTGCAATTGTACTTTATCTGTTTAAATGTAATCAATTTTACATATGCAGCCAATTTTACATCTTGACCTCAAGATGACCTTTGACCTTGGTATGTGACCTTTGACCTCATTAACATATGAAGGTTTCCATGTTGCATCTATGACCGAAGTTTGGTTGCAATTGGTCATTGTATGGAAAAGAAATGGACAATACAAAAAGTGTATACTAAATTTTACATCTTGACCTCAGATGACCTTTGACCTTGGTATGTGACCTTTGACCTCATTAACATATGAAGGTTTCCATGTTGCATCTATGACCGAAGTTTGATTGCAATTGGTCATTGTATGGAAAAGAAATGGACAAAACAAAAAGTGTATACCAAATTGTTGACACACACACCCCCCCTCCCCCCCCCCCCCCCCCCCCCCCCCCCCCCCCGACTACACACACGAAGGATGCTGCCAAGGTCTCTTCCTACGGACGACCTAAAAAGGACTCGAGCGCCACACAGTGTTCTTGTCTTATTGTTGCCTTCCTTGTTTAACTCCTCAAAAATAGCTCGGAAATATTTTTCAATCACCAATTTTTGGTGTATTCATACTGTGTTTCATATCAATAAAAAGGTGATGGGTTCTTCTCTCCAAATATACCTCGTTTGTAGCAATAAAATTCATTCAAATGTGCCAAATTCAGTAACTTTATCGTCTGTTACATTGATAACTACAGTGTAGAGCAGGGGTTCTCAACCTGGGGGTCGTGACCCCCATGGGGGTCGTTTGGGGTTTTCCGGGGGGTCATTAAGGGCTCATAAATATAGGTTTTGGGGGAACCGTGTTACATTTGCTTTAAAAAAAGCTTATAAAAACCCAAAAGAAACGTTCAAATATGCAAAATGTCCTGCTCGCTACGCTCGCATCCAAACTAAGCAGTTTCATTTATGATATCCGGCTAATGGTTTTTTTTAAACATTTTTTTTGGGGGGGGGGGGGGGGGGGGGTCACGGTACTGACCAGAGATGTCAAAAGGGTCGTGGGGCAAAAAGGTTGAGAACCACTGGTGTAGAGTGATACTCTATTGAATTTTCAGAACAAAATAGCGACGAGTTTGACACATTCAAATTGAGACCTCCCCCTTTTCTCAAGAAAGTGACTGAGCACTGAAACAAACGATTCCCGGGGGGGGGGGGGGTCTCAAATTGATATGGTACATATATGTGCCTACCTTTTGGGGTGCCTTTTCGCAAAAATTGGTATAGCGATGGGGTGTTTTCAACACAGACCAAAGCGCCCAATTGGCATAAATTGGGTGTATTTTGAGGCATTTTTGGAAAAAGCGCCCAATTTGTGCACAATTGGGTGCTTTTCTTACAAAATTGGTATATTGATGGGTGGGAAATTAGCCAAAAAATAGGTATAGGGAAAGTCACATTTTTTGAAATCCGGTAGGCACATCCATGTACGATTTTGGCGAAAGTAACCCCCGGGAACGATTGCTTCGCATTTGGTATCATTGTAAAGATGAACACATCAGCATTCCATTGATGTACAACACACTATGAACACAGAACAAAGCATTTAAAAGATGCGATTGAAATTGAAATTACGACATTATTTTGAGGAGTTTATATTGTTGCAAGTGGTATTATTGCACTTTTAAAACAAGTGAAAATCTGTCATAAGACTAACAGGCCCCCTGCCCATAGCGGGTTACTTTTGTGTTGGGCGAGTGAAAATACAAAAGTACCCGCCCAACTGGCAGGTAACATTTTTCGAACTCACAGTGTAAGTGCGTTACACTGGCTGGTGGAATTTCTGTTGGGCAGGTATTTATTGTGTGTTACCTGCCCCACTGGCTGGTTGGGAAAAAAAGGTTCCAGCCCGGAACATGTGTCACAAGTTGCTGCCTACAAAACTTTCAAAATGACATTTAACACTCATGATGGCAATATAGTAACATGTAACGGTACTAAATCATGTAAGCACACTCAAAACAATGGCTTACATACGAGGGGTATCAAAAAGTTCTTGAAATCACCCAGAAGTGAAGGAGTCAGAAACTTTTTTTTTGTTATGTGACCCTAGACATCTTTAAAAGTCCCTGTGCAAAGTCACACATCTCTCCCACTATTTATCCCGCTATCAATTGATCCTCAGATTGCGTTATTCCCAAAACAGCAATAAATAGTTTAAAGTGTTGACAGAAAGGGGTCAAAGGTCATTACAAACAAGCTTGGTGACAATAATCTTGTGGGTAACATGGGGTGTACACAGATTGACCTCTAATGACCCCTACATGACCTTTGACCCCTTTCTGTCAACACTTTAAACTATTTATTGCTGTTTTGAGAATAACGCAATCTGAGGCAATCTGAGGATCAATCAATGGCAGTCAATCTGAGGAGCTCTACCATAGTGGTCTGTGGACAGGTAATAAATAGTGGGAGATATGTGTGACTTTGCACAGGGACTTTTTAAAGATGTCTCAAGGGTCACATAACAAAAAAAAGGTTTCTGATTCCTTCACTTCTGGTGATTTCATGAACTTTTTGATACCCCCTCGTATATCGAGGGCTCATAAACAAAAGGCCTCATCTCCATTTTTTCAAAAATTAGATTTTGGTATCAACATTTTCAGAAAATTAATATCTTTCCATAGCACACAGCCTTATCTCCATCATAACACAACCCCAGTATCACAAGGCCTCATCTCTATCTCCCCAATGTTATTAAAAATCTTCAATAGCCTTTTTCTCAAAATGGTCAAAATGGAGATAATGCCTTTTATTTCTGAGCCCTCGATATGTCTATATATAAAGACGAGAAGCATGCATGCATATATCATGTGAATGCACTCTTATTTAAAGTAAAATAAACTGTATCAGTGGCGTATCAGTGGCCCCCCTGAAGGTGCTCAGCAGGAAATTCAAACTTACCCACCAGGAAAAATGGGGGAAGCGAAAAGAGGAAAAGAAGGGGGAAAGGGAAAGAAAAGAGAGAGAGAAAGGAAAAAGAAAGGAAAAAGAAAAAGGAAAAGGAGAAAAAAAGAAAATTTCGCAGTACAAAAAGCACACCAGTCAACAAATTGTTGATTGGTTGTTTTTTTGTACTGCGAAATTTTGTGACCGTGCGAAATTTTGTGACCGTGCACATTTTTTGACCCGTCCTTATTTTTGTGACCGGGGCGAAATTTTGTGACCCTGCATTTTTTTTTACCCTACCCCCCCCCCCCCCCCCCACCACTTACGTGAAATTCACGAGGTGACTGACTGGGACAAAATTTGGGGCAACCTTTTACGAAAAATTCCGGGATGGAATTATTCTAACCAGGATTTTTTTTGGCTGTGCCCCCCCTGACAACCAACCTCTGTTACGCCCCTGAACTGTATATCACACAGCATAGGCGTGCATGCCTTTATAATTTTATATGGGGAGATGCAGTTTGGCCAAAACAACAACAAGTATGTTTCAGAAGAATCCTGACAAAAGGCTATGCGAAATGCGATTTTGTTTTTATTAAAAATTGCTATGCGAAATGCTGTATTTTTAAAAAAACACCCAAACAAATGGGTCGGTCGAGCCATTAGAACTTGGTGCTTTTCTCGTCGCCTACCTAATCTCAAACAATATGAAAATAAAGTATATCACATTTTGTGATGATTGTTTCAAATCTTTAAGGGGCATTGAGAGATACGTATATGGGAGTGCACCCTCAATTATCCTGGAAATCAGTTTTTTTTGCATCAAAGTAATACTTAGGCATATATACTAACTACCATCTGAAACAGTTGACCAACATTCGCCGTTTATCATATAAAATTTCATGATTTTCTTAGTTTCGATATGATCATATCGAAACTAGGTGTTGAATTCGGAACTTTATGCTATCGTTTTACTCATGGACTTTCGCGGCAAATCTCAACCTGGAAGTGCTGTTATTTGCTTATTTGGCATGAAGGCGATGTCGGAATTGTATGACATTTTGGATTTGGGCTATGTTGATGATTATCTTTACGATATTTGCTCATTTAGTATATCGATACATCTCTCAATGCCCCTTTAATAGTTTGCTCCCAAGCCAAGTAGTCTATTATTTTAATCATAACCAGTCAGCTGCGGAAATATGAGCCTGTTACACTCGAGGGCAAGAACAATTGATGGGTGTGCGTCACATGGTAACATGTACCTGTCAATTTTCAACCCTAAATATTTGCATACAAATTAACATCTTAACAAATTGAGGGCAGCCTACAATCTTGAAAAAAAGTCCTTGGAACGCGTACGCTGAGCTGAGCACACGTGCTGGGTATTGTGTGCATGTATTGATACTTAGTGTCTTCTGTTATAAACGGAAATTGTTCAAATGAGATTTTTCCTTCCCCACCCCCCATCGATCAATGTTGGGACACTCTGGCAAGCTGCAGGAGCCACTGGCCTCGGTCAACATTGTACGGGGGAGTGGGGGTGACATTTTTCTGTTAATCACACGCAAGTGTTCCAAGACTTATTTCCAGGATTGTAGGTACCAGAATTCCTCGCAGCAGCTAGTCCGATGCGGCGATGCCGATGATTTGATCTCACCTTTGACCCCAACATCTAGCAATACAGAATGGAATTACTATATTTTGAGCCTATATACCGCAATCTTGTAAATTACTGTGACGGGAGGCCGTTCCCCAGATAGTAAGACTATGTTGGGCCAACTGCACTTATGTTGGCCCAACGTCAAAAAAATGACGTTAGACCAACATAATTTTGTCCGGCAAGCCAACATTGGCACAACGTCAGTTGTTTGTCGTTATGCAACACTAGATTTATGTATTTGGAAAAGCAACATCAGTCGTGCTCAACAATTTCCTGACTTTTACTTCAAAGTCAGGTTAAATTTCTGAGCACAAGGCAGTTGTGGCAGAGACCCTATAACTATGGGACAAGTATCTCGGAGGCAAAGTCCCCGTTCACTATGCTTAAATTGACGGATGATCATCTTAGAGGGGGCGCACTATCATGGTCGTAACAAACCAGACGACCTAAGACACGGTGGATTTTATCGGCTCAAAACATGATTTGTGGCACAGAAATAGTACATCAATGGTAAAAAAAAGCTGATTGTGATTTAGAGTAAAACTTATTTGCTTTGATGATAGCAGAATTTAGTTCTTATATGACACGAAACATTCAGAATTGGTTATTTGAAATTAATTTTCACGTGGAACAAAATACGAATTTCAAAGTGTGGATGGTTTCGTCTGACAATTACAGAGGAGGGGCGTGGCGTTATTTGCATTTATGAATATTGTAATCAGATCAGTTGGGAAGGACGCTGGATCGTGACGATCACATGGTGTGAGGTCATGAATAGTCATGAATGAATATTCATTCACAACGAATGATTGACAGTTTACGCTTAACTTCCGGATGATGAACTTATAGAGTGCGCTATACTGTGAAACAAAATCTCAACAATGGTCAGCTAGGGTGTTACATCACCCTGGTTGTGGTGAGAAACACTGGACAAGTAGCCGCTTGAATTTTCTCAATCAAACAACTGCTGTCATTTGACCCATGTTAAATCGGTAACATGTATGTTATTTATCTATATAAAGTATCTTACATCTTTTATCATTGGTGTTTTTTAAAGTGGTTGGGCAGACGTTGGGTAAGACGACACAAAAAGAAGTCGCATTGAAGTCGTTGTGCCAACGTTAGCTTGCCAACCATTGCCTGCCAACCCAGTACCAACATCATTTTGACGTTGATTTACCAACCATTACCCGATGTTAAAACCTGCTGAAATTTAACCGTTGCCCCGACGTTGGCTTTCCGACCGCGACCTTGCCGACCATTACCAACATCAGCCCATCGTAGTCTTGCTATCTGGGTCCCTTGAAAATGTTGTCCCGTTCCCAAGCCTGTACTCTATTGAAATGTCAAACTTATTCGTCACCCAGCAGAAGACGGACTCACGTCACTTGATGCACGCCCTGAAGTCGAACACGCTCTCGTTGGGCCCGTTCCGGAGCAGACTGATAACTGCGAAGTCCATTTTAAACTAAAATATGGACTTGCTACTAAAATATGGACTTGCTAGTATCACATGTTAAATCAGTGAGCAAAATGCCAGTATTTTTTAGAAAATCTGTAAAATTGAAAGGAAAGAACAAAATTAAGTGGGCATTAATCATGGATTCTCCTAAATAGCCTGGATGGGTCTCATTAAGTTTGTTACAATAGTACAACCAATCAAATCATATTATGCATCGTGAACATTCTGAATACAGGGTAATTTCCAGTCCACAAAATCCTTTACTATTGATTGATGATCACTTGGCCTTGGCGCCTTGGTCATTATTCACCCTGTTGTGACTTTCTGAAGTGTCCACAAACCGTGAAGCGTGCCATTTGATTGTTATGCGCTTGTCAATTGCAACCCCTGACCCAGGGGGATATGGTGGGCTATGCCGGGACTGTACAGCGGGATGTACAAAACTCGTAACAGCCTATGCTGGGGCCGTACAAAGTGTATCCCTGCTATCCAGGGCTTAACCCTGGCTTGACAGGGATGTTACAATCTCAAAAGTGACCCTAAGATATCGCTATATAGTATATCGGCTCGGTTGATTACCTCATCGAAAACAATCCCCACAGGCGCCTGGAAATAGGCTTGATTTCAGTAGTTTGTAGTACTCAAGAGTGTTAGGGTTAATGAAACATGAAAAAATGAGAAAATATTGCTCAATTTACCCTAACCCCCAAACCAGGTTTTTAACCAATACAATTTTGGAAGAAAAATGGACGAATAAATTGCCGCGACCCCCAGTCAGCTCAAGTTCAACCCCATTTTATCCCCACCCCCAAACCTTCGAAAATGTTGACTTTTACAGTCAAAATTACTTAAAGTAGTAGCTTGAAATTGGTCTGAAATGTCAAATTTTGAACAAATTAAGCTAATTTCAGGCAATTTTTACAATAAAAGCGCACTTTTTGCAGGGTGCAATTGCTATTGCATTGAACACCATGGAACCTCATCATGTTATTGCTCCATTGGGTGAGCCACTGATAGATAGCTTGTGCGGCTTGTGCCTACTCCTGGAATTACCTGCTCCCATCACATACTTGTTCAGTTCTTTAAAGGGGCATTGAGAGATGTATCGATATACTAAATGAGCAAATAACGTAAAGATAATCATCAACATAGCCCAAATCCAAAATGTCATACAATTCCGACATCGCCTTCATGTCAAATAAGCAAATAACGGCACTTCCGGGTTGATATTTACCGCGAAAGGCCGCATGAAAAACGATAGCATAACTTCCGAACAATAATAACAAACAAAGAAAAAGCGTCCAGTTGACTGGTGTAAATGCAGTGCACATCCACCCCATCTTATGAAACACAAGCATAACGCTACACTTTTAGGCCCGTATTCTTGTACGTAGTTACATAAAAAAATTGTGGGTCGGTCGGTAGGTAGGTTTTTTCCTCTTTTTTTCCCCCTATATCGGGCTTCACAAAAAAGTGCAATTTATACATGGAATGTATAAACGCAATATTTTTGACTTACATTTGATAAATTGGACTACAAAACATTTCATAGAATTTATTTCTACTTTGGGACAAAATATGTACAAAATTATGAAATTTTCGTAGTTAAAAATATTTTTAAAATAAATAAAATAAAAAACCACATCGGTTTTTTTCCGGTCGGTCGCGGAGGGCAACCAAACATATTATTTTGTTTGGCCTAGTGATGTGATATTATAACTCACTATCTGTAATAGCTGTCATATGCTATACACTTGCAACCTTATACATAGAAGTCATTGTCGCAGATTTGTGGCTCCAACTCCTCGAATTATGTTTGGGTACACAATGGAGGCAGTAAAGACCCCCTCCCCAACACCCCTTTTTTTGAAAATGTAACCACTATTTAACCAATGACCCATGTTTTCACCAATTTAAACACTCTCACCAGAAGACCCTATTTTCAGGAAAATCTTGCACATTTACCCAAAGACCCCCTTATTTAGAAATGAAAACTTTGCAATTGATTTACCCAAAGACCTCCTTTGCATTTTGGCAACTTCTCAACCAATACCCATATTATTTGAATGATGAAGAGAAATTAGTTACATGTCGGCAGTTTTCAAAGTTGATATTTGTTCATCATTTAAAAGCAGATGGAAAATGCTACAGTATGGTCCAAACTGAATTGAATTTCTAGTTTTTAAGTTATGTACAAACTGAAAAGAAGAAAAAATAAGAAAACAAATGTGTGACTTCTTTTTGCCTGTAACTCAAAATCAATAATCCCAACATCATTCCGGTTGATCGTGTCACATATTATTTGCATGATCTCTCTCATCAAATGCTTCAGCGTTTGAAAGTACTAGCCTAACGTTACACCTCATTCAAATCCTCTATCTCCACTGTAAAGTATCATTGAAGAATATCATAATTTGTATTGTATTTAAACACTGTAACATTTGTTATTTGCATGTATTTATGTATGTATCGAAATGAGGGCCTGCTTGGAAAGCAGTGCAAGTCACTAAAGCATATTACCCTCAATAAAGAAAGCATAAATAAATCCATTTAAATACTTGAGTACCACCACCAGTGGCGAAGCTAAAGCCCCCCACGCCCCCCCCCCCCCCCCCCCCGACAGAGAAAAATCCTTAAAAAAAACCTAAAATGCCCTTTGTGCCCCCGCCCCCAAGCCCTATTGTGCCCCGCCCCATTTTCTAGTTGTAGTGTGCGTAGGCATTATGACAACTTACATGTATCATTTTTCGAATGCGTTTTGTGTACAACATGCCCTAACCCAACCCCCCTCTCAACTTTTCTGAGGTGACTGCGAACAAATGTGGAACAACCTTTTACAAAAATTTCAGAAATCTCCCCCCCCCCTGAAAAAAATAATCCTAGCTACGCCACTGACCACCACCCCTCCCTGGTGGCTTTGTATTTAACAGTTGTGTCTATTTTCATTAATTGTACACACATCACTATGATCAACACACAAGGATCTTTACCAAAGTCCAATGAACTCTGTGGATGATTACTTATAAATGGTTATGATTCATAATAACCATGGCAATATATATCATTAGGCAAATGGGTTAATGTGACAGGGGGCAATGATCTATGGGTTAAGTGATGAGTTATCCTACAGCCCAAGTCTTTGACCCAACAATATTAATAATTAATAAATTAATAGATTAAAGGTAGATGACCTGGTCACATTTTCGTAACACAGAATTATTTCAAACATACGGAGATTTTCATATCATATGAAATCTCGTATTTTTCTCATCATCATACTGAAATTTGACGGCCTAAATCGGTATAATTACGGAGAAATCGATGAAATAACGTCGAATTACCGCGAAAGGTGGTAACCACCAATATCGTTTGTGTACAACTCAATGGGTACATTTCACGGCATCTTTTGCGTCTAAAATAAGAACCATTAGAGTTATGCAACTCAAACTTTGGAATACGACTTTTTTAAGGATGACCTTTCATGTAGAATAGTAAACTTCAAGTTTAAAATCGGAACATCTACCTTTAAGGCAACAAAGAAAAAATACCTGTTGTACGGGCCCGACCAACGTTTATTTAGAAATCGGGTGAAAAAGATTTTCACATGCAAATAAATACTGACCCAAAAAAAGTGTTGACTTCTTTTTGTTGTTGAATATTTACAGATTTGTTTGGTTTTTACAATAATTTTCACGGGAAAATAAGAAGAAAAAAGGCCTGACCGACCGACCAACTAGAGAGGTCCGTTTGCCCGTAACACTAACAGGGTTTCTATTTTTTGATGCCTAACAGATACAAATAAATACAGCGCTCAAACAGTAACTACCAGGTATTAAATATGCGCATAATATTATTGCTCCAAAGTAAAAATATCAAAAACATGAAATTTTAAGAATTTTCTACTCCTTAATTTGAGAATATGTATAGATATTTGTTGAGTATCATTATTCAAGATGGAGCATCACAATCAATATTGTACTTTGTTTTAGTTTTATGCAAAAAGCTTTCTCGTTATTCAACTTATCTTCACATGCAATACCTCCAGAATAACTTCCAGATCTTTTCAAATGATTTACCGGTGAAATAATCAACACTGTTAAAGGTAGTGTTCCAATTGCTGGCTCGATTTTCAACTTGATGTTTTCTATTCTACATGAAGGGCCATCTTATAATAGTCATATTCCAAAGTTTGAGTTGCATAACTCCAATGGTTCTTATTTTAGAAACACAAGGTGACATGAATTTTGCAGTAATTCACTGCATTTTGGCCTATAACGTCTAAATGGAACATATCCTGCGCCTAAGATTTTACAGAAATAATGAGAAAAATATGGATTTTCTACTGATATCTAAATATTTTGATGTGAAAAATTAAGGTGGTTGGAACATACACCTTTAGGGACACACCGTTTGATTTTCAGGGGGGCATGGAAGTGTTGGGGTCAGAGTTAAAGTCGCTAATATTTTCTTTTTTAGGCAAAGGCGGCAATTTCTTTTTATAGGTTTTAATGTTTTTCTTTACATTGAGTTGGGTGAGTCAGATTTTTTTTTAAAACTCAGCAGTGGGTCAACTTCTTTTTTTCTTACTGGTTGGTGGGCAAAGTTTTTTTTCTCCTGGGTAGTGGGCAAAGTCTTTTTTTTAATAGAAAACTCCCATGCCCCTCCCCTGAGTATCTAATCATGCATCCCTTAGGTAGGGTACAGGTAGACTGTATTACTTTTGTATCAATTACTCTTTTGAAAGAATATTATGTGCCCTATGAGCAAATCTCAAAATCCTAACGGGGGCCCTTGTTGTACACAAAATGTTACATATCCCTGATCTAAATGTCACAGATGCTCTGTGACACCAAAGTACATGGCATATGTCAATAAACTTGCTCTCAACTCAAACTGAAGTTACAATACCTACCACACACATATTAAAGCAATATTATGTGATATTTTCAAAATTTTACACACATTTTTCGCTCTCTTATAAAGTTTGACTATCAGGAAAACTTTACTAAATTATAATGGAAATCCTGCTTCCAATTTAAGGAATTTTTCAACATTTTGATTTTCATCATAAAATAATATAATAATGTGGATTTATAATGCACACTAATCCACCAAAATGGTGCTCGAGGCGCGATACAAAAAATAACTTACCGTACATTACAACATACAATTTAAAGTACAACTTAATCTACAATAATTTAACTAAATACAACTTTATAGTATATTAATAAAGCATTCTGTAGGGGTGTGTTCACATTCGTACAGTTGCAGTCGTAACCTAAACACTTTAAACTGCATTAACACTGTGTCAAACCATGGAAAACACTACTCAGAAAATAAACTGTCCTGTTAGGCTGATACCAGGACAACTTATTTCAAAATCTGATTTTGAATTAATTATGAAACACATTGCTCTATAACTTATAAGATATGTTAGTTTCATGTTAGTTTATAAATGTAATTTGACCAAAATATGTATTTCTAGGGAAAAAACAGATAATAATTAGATATTTATAATACAGGGTGATTTTTAACAAATTGCCTGATGACAATAATGACATAAATGTGTACAGAATTACAACTCTGATGAATTATCGCTTATAGTAATGATCTTTTGTTAGATTATTTGAAGTAAGTAACCATTTTACAACTATTTTTCAATTGCAATTTTTGGGAAAAAAATAAACATTTAGTATAAAATCTATGAGAAGCACAAAGCATAAATAACCCTTTAGAAGGATAACCATTTGGAATATTAGAGCAAACTCTTAGTATAAAAACCGCTCAAATAAGCAAAAATACCTTTATTTATACACAGGGGCGGACTGGCCACTGTGGCGTTGTGGCGATCGCCACATGGGCCGCTTGGTTTTGGGCCTCTCAGGGCCGGTTACTCAAATTTTGTGGCCGTGCGAAAATTTGTGACTGTGCGAAATGTTGTGACCGTGCGAAAATATGTGACTGTGCGAAATTTTGTGGCCGTGCGAAATTTTTTGACCGTGTGAAATTTTTGACCCTACCTCCCCCCCCCCCCCCCCCACTTACGTGAAATTCACGAGGTGACTGACTGGGAAAAAAATTGGGGCAACCATTTACGAAAATTTACTACTGGGACGACATACTTCTGCTTTAATAATTTTGCCACGGCCGCTTTCAGGTCCCAGTCCGCCCCTGTTTATACAACATTCTCGGTTTCCCGCAGCAACCGATTCTAACATGTAATTTTTAGAGTCATCAACTTTTTTTCAGTGGACAAGTGGAAGTCCATTTGATGAGCTCTATTCAGAGCCGGGGGGGGGGGGGGGGGGCGGTACTCACCCAAGACGGTATACGGGGGTGTGCCGCTCTAATGGGTAGCTTTTTGGTCACGAAATCCCTAAACATGGAATGATTTTGTGCTGGAAATCCCTAATAATGGGGTCACTTTTTACAAATGGGTCTATTTTCGCAAAATTTGTGTATATTTCCGCGAAAATTTGCAAAAATTAGGTCTATTTTCCCGATAATTTGCGAAAATTTTGTCTAAAATGAAGCAAGACCCCTAAAAATGGGTATGGGTTTTGAATCTCCAGCGGCACACCCCGACCAAACTAAATCCGAGTACCCCCCCCCCCCCCCCCGGGATTCAGAGCCATCAATTCCTGAACCTGACTGAACCTGTGAGAACGCTTTCTACCTTTAACAGAATTACAAACAATAAGTAAGTTTAAACAAATAAGTTTATCTTTAAGACAATTTCAATAAAGTCGGCTTGCTAAACATTACATTGCAAGGTAATCCTCTATGAAGGTAAGGTAAAGTTGAAGGCTCAATCATTATCATACAGTAAGTAGACAGTGGTTTGTCTAAGAAGGGGTCATTGATGTGATATATGAGGGAAATTGATTAGGCTAAATTTAAAAAATCTTTTGTCTCAAAGCTCTTCAGTTTGTCAAAACCTAATGCGGAATGCGGTTTTTTTTAAGTTTTTTTTTTTTTTTAAATATAAAATATTGAAATCCTTGTAAAAGTTACTTTTTTGTATTGAAAATGATGTGATCAATGAAAATCTGAAAAATCTGTGAAATTTTGGGATTTTTGGGATTTTTTTTGTTGAATTTAAAATAAATAAAAAAAAATTAATATTTTTTTTTAAGATTTTTGTTTTTCTAATGCGCATCAACAAACTAACGAGCGCGGGAGCTTTGAGACAAATGATTTTTTTAATTTAGCCTTTGCAATTCTTCAAAATTGTGTCGCATTTTGCGATGCGATACCGGATATGTTGCACGTTTGGGGCTTAGAGTTTGCTAGCCTCGGCTGGACACTGGATTGGGATAGTCAGAGAGGATCTATTATTATTTAGATCTATATAGTGTTAGGCTTCATGCTCCATGGTCAAAAAAGATGACATTGAAGCTATAGTTTCAGGTCCCACGGTCACTTAAACACTTAAACAGTGTATTCTGTATAATAATGTGCTTAGGCCAAACAAAGAAGAAAGTCTGTCTCAGAAACATTGTGCAAAAAAGCTAAGTGCTGTGCGATTTTATTTTATTTTATTTTTTTTTAGAAAATAGGCCATGAGGTATGCGATTTTTTTTTTTTTTGCGTTTTTTTTGTTGTTGCTTATCCAAGCTTACGGAATACTTTTATAAACATTTTTTTTAAAAATCCAAAAATCCAACCAAAATAAAAAAAAATCAATAAAAAAAAAAAGAAAAAAAAAAAAGTGTTTTAGCCCCCAGCGCATAGACCTACGCGCCGAAGCTCATTTCACATACCAATGCGGGCGGGCTTCTGAGACAGACCTTCTTCTTTGTTTGGCCTTATAGCCTGCCTGGTCATGGCCTGCCTGGTATTGGCTAAAATGCCTACGTGACCTCCCATAGGACATTGCCCTATGGGTTTACTCAGAATTATAAAAATAATAATGATTTAAATGCGTAGAGATAATAATTTGAATGGCTCATGGTCAGTCAACCTATCAAATTGAAGTCGTTCATATTATCCGCAATCTAAAAGTACGAATGGCAATTTTTTTGTTATTTTATTTTTAGTCAATTTGATTCAATTATATTGCAATTTCTATTATGGGGAGAATTGGGGAGAAAACCGAAAGCAATCATATTGTCTGTTAATAATGTGGTAAAATATATGTAAGTTTGTTTGGTTTTGGTTTGGTTTCATATTAAAGGGGCATTAAGAGATGTGGTGGAGGCAGCGCCCTCAATTACAAAAATATATGATAAAAACTGGAATTTGTATATTTTTACAATTGTATTACATGTATGAACTTGCACCTATAAGGATTAAGAAAAATCAGCCCTCTTTGTACAACAAAACGGCGATTCAAAAAAGCTGGTAGAGCCGCAACTAGCATTTTACGTTCGACAGTATCCCCCTGCAGTACGCATGATACATTACGCGAACCATATTTGCATAGAGGTTTTTTTAAAATAAATAGCGATGATATTGTTTTAATCAAGTTTTGCTGTGTTTTTGTTAGTAGAAACAACAATAATGGCAATTTTTAATGTTCATCTTGAATTCTGAAGTAAATTTTTAAACATTTAAAATTGTCAACACCACTTAATGTACCTTTAATACTGGAACCTAAATTTCATGAAGTTATTGGCAAACCATATCAAGCATTATATTATTTCCAATTAAAACACATTAAATTAGTAATCGCAGTGGCGTAGCTACGGTTTTTGTCAGGGGGGGGGGGGGCAAGATTTCCAAAATACTCGTAAAAGTGTGCCCCAAATGTTTTTGCAGTCAGCTCAGACAATTTGGGGTTGGGTTGGGTTGGGTTGGGTTGGGGGAGGAGGGCTAGGGCATGTTTTACACAATACGTGCTTGAAAAATGGTCCATGTAAGTTGTCATAATGCCTATACACACTACAACTGGAGAATGGGGCAAGGGCGTTTTAAGGATTTTTTTATCGGGGGGGGGGGGGGGGGGGGGCATTCCCCCACCTAAGCTACACCACTGAGTAATCAACAAAGGGAAGTTCAATTTTAAGATTAATACCGGTACAATTTGTTAATTTTAAAACTGAATCTTTACACATACACTGAATTAATAACTGTATTGACCTACAACAATTACAACCATGTACCTGATATTTTTTTAACACTGGAAACAGGGATTAACATGTTTTACCCAATTCTTACATGTATGGGTAGATTGGTACCAGGGTACGATTTATTTATGATGATGCCCTCTATCACAATGAGATATTTCTGCCTTCTTTACACTTCCTTACATAGAGGGCAGTGGTATGCTAAGGATTGCAGTCATTTCACATACTACTGTATAACAACTTAATTTCATGGCAACTTAATTTAGCGAATTAGCATGTAGTCAACCTTTTGTGGCAATTTAATTTCATTAATTTGTATAATATTCCTATATATAATATAGTTGAGCACTATTTCTAGTGATGGTTTCCTCAAAATTGATATTGTATATATATAATAATGGCTATCGAACATTGTCCATGAACGACAGGTTACTGGTTCGTAGAATTTTGCGTATAAACCTTGTTTGATATTTTTTCGACAAAGAATATAATGTAATGTAAGTACAAGTGCAAAACATTTGTATACATCCCGGTATACATACATGTATGTATATCAGTTTCAATCTAAATGTTGTTTATGGTAAATAAATTCGCTACCCAGCCAGTTTGTGTACTACTCAATGGGCAAGTTGCATGTCACCTTGTGTTTCTAAAATAAGGCCTTAAAAAAAATGGTTTGATTGGCCTAACATGACAAAAACAAATAGGGTAGGTCGGTTGGGATTTATTTTTGGGTTTTTTGGTGTGTTTTTTTAAATCACCTGCTTTGGGGACTTAAAATAGCTGAAAATGAAAGCAAACAGTCAGAAACTTAAATACTTTGTTCAATTTTTATATATATATAAAGTTTTTTTGAAATATTTTTAATTTTTTTTTTTCCTCCATCAAAATGATAAAAAAATATTCAGGGTCGGCGATGCACTTAAGGTCGGCCGGGTTAGGCCAATCAAACTCTTTCTTTTTTTAGGCAGAAGGCCAAGTAAAACAAAACAACAGTTGATCGTCCCCGTCAGCTTCCTTTTTTCGTGCCGCATTGATTTTTTTATGATTTTTTATTTTTATTTTTTAAATTTTTATAGTAAACCTTTTTGAAAAATTACATGTATAACTATTAAATGTTTCAGTTGATCTAGTAAAACTTTATTACAATTGTATCTGTACATTAAATAAATGCATATACCGTACTGACGCGTGTATAGTCCCATACTCGATTTAAGTCCCACCCCCTATTTGAGCTTATATCTCAGACTAGGATGGGCACCCGTCTTAAGTCCCAGGAGTAAAAAGTAGGGTACAAGTCTTAGACAAATTACTTTCAGTAACTCAGCCAGACACAAACATCATCGAACTTTATATTATTAAAAGTAGGCATGAGTTATCCCTGTGCAATTTCTCTTACGTGACACGGATCATTCTATACGTGCATATTAAACGGGTCCCGTATCATCCCGCACTCCGTGAGGGTCTGGGAGCACACATCATCCCGGCTATAACCTGCAGAGTGCATAAAACCAAGTGTAGCGTTCGATTTAACTGGTGTAGGATCTCGAAATGTGACAACACATTTGAAGATTTGACCCCGTTACACATGGCAGCTATCTTCTCAACAGCAACAGTATGCGAGGTGTTGAGGAAATAATGCTTGTATTTCCTTGTGTTTTGTTACAAAAATCTGTTAGTTCAAATTGTAAAATCTAGATTTTAATTTTCATGCACACATAGGCACCCGATTTAAGTCCCACCCCCTAATTTACGTATATTTTTGGGTAAAAAAGGGTGGGACTATACACGAGTCAGTGCGGTACAATATAAAGAGGCTCAGACTGTAAAATCTTGGAGAAAAAAAATGAAATAAAAAGCCCCTCCCTCATCCTTTTTTTGAAAAGTCTGGATGATCAATTGTTGTTTTGTTTTACTTGGCCTAAGTACTATTGGAATATACAATGACTCAACTGCCTCAGGGATATGAGGACAGACACTTCTAATTCAATCTCACATATGGGTATCATGCCTGGGGTATCATGTGAGATCCTTTTACAGAATGAGAAGAAAAGCACAAGGTGAAATTTAAGTTGTTAGATGAATTTTAAAGGTTGACATTTCCTATTGGTATGGCTTTGGCAAGCAAATTTAATAGTTTTATTCATGATTTTGTGTTTCTAATACTTAGGGGAAAAAAAGAAGAAGTTGTGCTGCCCTTAGATTTAAATTGTATTAAAAGTGTCTAAATGTTACTATTTCTGCTTGAAATGAATAAGTAAGCTTAAAAAAAAAGTTTTTTAGACTATTGTCACACTAGAAACATTAGTTAAATTGACTTAGCATATACCAATTTTGTCTTTACATAAACCATATATTTTCAGCCAAAAAAAGAAGAAAAAAAAGAAATTGAAAAAAAAAATTTGAAAAAAGAATTTTGAAAAATAAAGAAGGATTTCTGACCGACCGACCCGATTTTAAATTTTTGGCACTTGAGGGCAACACAACTTCTTTTCTTTTTGCCTTAAGGGGGCTGTGCACTTTCGGTATAGCCTCTGTAAAACTGCCGTAACTTCTTCATTATTCATTTAATCTATATAAAAGTATACATTTTTTTCCAGGAAAGGGTTCAATGAATCCAACCATGATCATGAAATTGACAATTTTGGAGAAAATTATAAAAAAAACCATTTTTGACCCATTTTAGGTTCTGCAAAGATAACTCAAAATATATTGTGTTAAATGTTGTCATACTAGTTTTATTATATTCCTCATACAATTCCCTAGGAATCCTTTTTTTGTTGTTGAAAATATTAATTATTTTTTGAATTATAGACCAAAAAGTGCTAAACGTGAAAATCACCATTTTTGGTTTAAAAAAAAAAAATCACATTTGTTGGCACTTTTTGGTCGATAATTCAAAATATAATAAAGATTTTCAACAACAACAAAAACCCCATTCATAGGGAATTGTATGAGGAATATAATAAAACTAGTATGATAAAATTTGACAAAATATATTTTGAGTTATCTTTGCAGAACCTAAAATGGGTCAAAAACGTGTTTTTTATAATATTTTCAAAAATGGTCAATTTCATGATCATGGTTGGATTCATTGAACCCTTTCCTGCAAAAAAATGTATACTTGTATATAGATTAAATGAATAATGAAGTAGTTACGGCAGTTTTACGGAGGCTATACCGAAGGTGCACAGCCCCCTTAAGGCGATGAAAAATACCTGCCCTTACAACAGGGTGGTTAGTTGTTGTCACCTAAACACAGAAATGATTTAATTTCACATATCCATTACAATTTTAAAGGCATATTATGTGATCTTTTCCAGAGAGCGCCCTCTATTCATGATTTTTTTTAGAAAGTAGATTTTCTTGCAGATTTACATTTCCGATCATAAATCATACATACATTCCAAGTTACAGAGCGATACGATTCCTAATTACCTCAAAATCATGGTTTTAGAGTGAATTTAGAGTGAAAAATATAAACTCCGACAGTTTATTTTCACTCTAAAACCATGATTTTGAAGTAATTAAGAATCGTATCGCCCTGTAACTTGGAATGTATGCATGATTTATGATCAGAAATGTAAATCTGCAAGAAAATCTGCTTTCTATTTTTTTTTTCGATGTTGAGGGCGTTCCCTGAAAAGATCACATAATATACCTTTAATTTTAATTTCAAATAGAAAATTATTATCATATTCCTTTCATGTTTCACATAATTCAAACTTCAGTCAAAAACCTGTTATTTTTATAATTTGACATATCATTTCAAAACGGATTTCACACAAAACATAAGCTTGAAAAAAACCCCTCATAATCAATGAATACTGAGCTAGCCATATAACCAAACGACCAATGAGAGAAAGGGGAGACCAAGGCATGTTCGCCCTATTCTTTTCTGATTAGCCTAACAATGTCAATTGTAAAGTTAGGCTAAGAAGAAAAAATATGGTTTAATTGTCCATATGCCCTCCAAAGATTAGGGTCGGGCTGTCAGATTTTTAAAAAGAATTCATGAATTAAATTCAAAAGATGTATAATTCACTTTTGAAATAGTTGCTAATTAAGATGTGAATGGGGATATTTTACTATTAAATCACTTCATTCATGTTTTTAAACAGTTTAGAAGAATAAAGAAACAGTTTTCAAAATATTTCAGTGTATTTCCGGAAAGCAAAATTCTTGAAAAAACAAACCTTTTCTAGAATTTTCCAAAATTAGGGTCGGTTTGCATTCGTACTGTAAATGCAATAAACCCATTTTTGTTGTTGTCAGTTTTCAATATTAGGGACGGTCAGACGATGTCAGTCAAATCAAAAATGGCGGCTCACACCAGCGAAACCCGGTGAAATTTGATGGAATGATACAAAAGAATAAAACAACCAAACAAAAAACAACAAAGAAGTAGAAAAAATACACACCATAGAGTAAACAAATACAAACAAACAGGCAAAAAACAAACAGAAAAAATAGAAAGGATGTTCAACATCAGATTCAATAGTGGCGGATATGATATCAGCCAAAATGAAAAACAAACAGGTTTCAAAACAATTGGAATTTAAAATAAGTAGAAAAATAGTATTCATATAAATCTTTGTACATAAATTGCATTTTATTAAAGGTAGATGTTCTGATTGCTGGCCTGATTTCAACTTGATGTTTCTATTTTACATGAAAGGTCATCCTTAAAATTGTCACATTTCAAAGTTTGAGTTGCATAACTCCAATGGTTCTAATTTTAGAAGCACAAGGTCACAAGAATTTTGCCCATTGAGTAGTACACAAACTGGCGGGTGGTTAACCACCTTGGCAGTAATTCACCACATTTTAGCCTATAATTTATAAATGGAACATTTCTGGCTCCTTAGATTTTACAGACAAAATGAGAAAAATATATCTTCTGATATCAAAATATCATGATGTGAAGAAAAAAATCATAGCCCCCAAAAAAGGTGATCGGAACATACACCTTTAACAACTCAGTGCACACTGTTAAATAAGAAAACAATTATCTGTACAAAAATGGCTAAACTGATCAATTTTGTTCCGTCAAGTTTAAGTGTTTTTAAACACTTAAACTTAAAGGTATATTATGTGATCTTTCCAGGGAACGCCCTCAACATCGAAAAAAAAATTGAAAGCAGATTTTCTTGCAGATTTACATTTCTGATCATAAATCATGCATACATTCCAAGTTACAAGGCGATACGATTCCTAATTACAATAAGTAAAATAAGTTGTCGGACAAAACTCGACAATCCGACAGTTTATTTTCACTCTAAAACCATGGTTTTGAAGTAATTAAGAATCGTATCGCCCTGTAACTTGGAATGTATGCATGATTTATGATCAGAAATGTAAATCTGCAAGAAAATCTGCTTTCTATTTTTTTTTCGATGTTGAGGGCGTTCCCTGGAAAGATCACATAATATACCTTTAAGATAATTGTTAACAATTGTCTATCAATATTGCTCATAAAGCAAAATGAGCTGTCAACTATAAAACAACACAAGACAATAGTGACTGTTTATCACTATAATATCATCAATCAAAATGGTAATAATATTAAGTTCTCTTGTCATTTGAAGTTCTCTTACGATTATTGCCCCACCATAGTTCCATCTGACTCAGTACTACTTGACAAACTTCCACATGCCACTCATGATGGAAGCAACACCACAATATTATATCATTATTGTGTCTAAAATAGCCATCCATTTCTCCCCAAGACTTTCCCCCTCATTTGACTGATAATTGTGCATCGTTGACTCGGTAAATACCCGAGGGAACATATAACCTTGACTCAACAGAGTTGTATCAGAAGTTCGCTTGAAAATTTCCTATCTCCAACTTGTGGAAGCAACGTAACAAATGATATAATTTAAATTGTGTACAAGCTAGCTGTCCATTATAATACTGTAAAAGCTGAAATTTTCGCGGTGGTTTTATTTTCGCGCTTTTCGCCCACCGCGAAAAAATTGTTTTCAACATTCATACAGTGCATCCAGAAGGTCACTCGTGAAAGAAGAAGAAAAAATTCGCGAAATGTCTATGATATCAAAATGGGCGAAAATATCTTTACACAAAAATATTGGCTTTTACAGTACCCCATAAGGTGACAGAGAAAACAAAACAACACAATTTCATCAAATTGTCTATTTATCCACTTTTACAAATTATTTGAAAATATTATTTAACAAATTGACAATCTTTGAACATTTTGAAAATTGTAAATTGCTGAAAATCAACGAAATATTCACAATTTTTTTTAGAACATACCCCTGACGAACCGATCGTATCTGAGAGGTCCGTTTGCTCGTAGAACAGGTGTGTTTCCATCACCAAAGACTTGTTTCTCATTTGCTTGACTTAGTGTACCCACCCACTGACTGGTTAGATACCGGTGGAGGGGGGTGGGGGGGGGGGGGGGGGGGGGAAGATGTGACCTAATGACTCTGGGAGGGTTCCCAGCAGAGTTATATTGGAATTGGCAAGAGTTTCGCTTGAAAATTTCCCATCTGCCACTTGTGGTAGCTACACAAGAAAATTATTTTGTATTGTATGTGTCTAAAATCGCTAACCATTACCCCACGGTATGATTTATCTCTCACTCGCTTGACTTAGCAGAATCACTGACTTGGTACACACAGAGGAACATGCAACCTTGACATCTTGAGGGTTTCCAGTTGTATCAAAATTGCAGAGAGTTTTACTTAAACATTTTTCACTCGCCACTCCAGGAAGCAACACCAGAAAATCTTTTCAGTAGAATCACATCTGAATTAGCTGCTCATTACCCCGTAAGACTTGATTCTCCCTCGCTTGACTTAGCAGAATCATTGATTGGTTAAATCATAAGGAATATACAAATTGGCTTCTTGATGCACAGAAGAGTTCATATTTTTGGCAGCAAATTCAAAAAGAGAGGTTCCATGTGTAATTTATCACAGTGGCGTAGCTAGGTTTTTCATATTGGGGGGGGGGGGGGGGGGGGGGCAAAAATGAGAGTGAACCGAGAGTGTTACTTGCCACAAATGGCATGGTTTATCCTAAAAATATATGGGCAAAAATGACTTGAGAAAAACACAATATTCAGATGGTTGCTGCACTGTCTACTGCTCAAGAAAGCTCTGTTCATGCATTTCAAACTTAAACTTAAACAGGGAGCTCTGTACTTTTTGTATTTTTGGCTTCTATATGATTATCTAAAAATATATTGGCAAAAATGACTTAGAAAGAAACCCCAACACATACTGTGACATTTTAAAAGGAAAAACACTTGATTGTTTTAATAAACTATTTTGAGATGAACATGTGGGAAAATCACCTACTCTACTACTTACTACAAACAAAAAATACTCTTAGTCTTAGTGAGAATTTTCAAGAGCATAAAAAGGGATTGTTCCACGCATAACCATAACACTTACCTATTTTTGAATTATTATTTTCTGTTATTTGTTCGCAACTTTTGATCAACGCAGCGTTGATAATAGACTCCAAGGATGTATCAACAATGTAGTTTTCAGGCAAATATTTGATATTTTGGTGTGCTTTGTGCACAATATCCTATGAAAAGCTTTGGCAAAATGGAAAAAAAGAAAAAATTATAGTTTCAAAGTTTACATTAAAATATTTCAGTAAGGCAACTAAAAAAAAAAACCTGTTATCAGGCCTGACCGACCCATTTTTTTCAATTTGCAAACATTTTTGTTGTTGAAACATTTCGGGTAGGGTAAAGTCGCCAGTTTTCGGTCAGCGCCTATTTTCGGTCACTTCCCCCAAATCATGTAATGAAAAGACCTCGTCGTTATAAACTGACGGCTAAAAAACCGCCGCATAGTTGATGCCCGATATTGCTTTAAAATGGCGACAACCGATGCAATTACATGATTTTGGCGAAAGTGACTGAAAATAGGCGACTTTACCCTAATTGTTTTGAAAAAATGTTGCTTTTTTGTTGTTGTTGCAATTTCTTTGCAAATTTTGAATTTTTTGAACCAAAAAGTCCAGAATCTTTTTGAAAACAAAGCGCCCGATCGACCAACCTTATCCTCAGGGATGGAAAAATGTTGAAAAATGTATCAAAAAATGAATAAAACAACAACAACATCAAATTCCCTACTGACTCTACCTGAAAGGTTCGGTTACAACAGGGTTGGGTGTTTTCGTTTCCTAATGCCACAAATTTTCTATTTTTTCAATTTCTTTAATTTTCATTTTTTTTTTAAAGGGGCATTGAGAGATACGTATGGGAGTGCGCCCTCAATTATCCTGGAAATATGCATATACTAACTACCATCTAAAACAGTTTACCAACATTCGCCGTTCATCATATAAAATTTCATGATTTTGTTAGTTTCAATATGATCATATCAAAACTAAGGTGCTGAATTCGGAAGTTATGCTGAGTTTTACTCACGGACTTTAGCGGCAAATCTCAACCCGGAAGTGCCGTTATTTGCTTAGTTTGGCATGAAGGTGATGTCGGAATTGTATGATATTTTGGATTTGGGCTATGTTGATGATTATCTTTACGTTTATTTGCTCATTTAGTATATCGATACATCTCTCAATGCCCCTTTAAATGAGAAAAACAATAATCCAAAAATGTCCCAAAAATGTTTTAAACATTTTCCGAAAAAAGTTCTTGCATGTAGATCAGTGTTTTTCTCTTGGCCTAAACAGTGTTGTTTACAAAACCCAATCCTCCTCCTATCATCTGTAGATAGTATTGTTTATAAGACTAACTTCTCCCAATATATTCAATAACATTGTTTATGCAGTCCAAATATCTCCCTATCTTCAGTAGACATCATTGTTTGATCTAATTACTCTCCCTATCTTCAGTAGACAGCATTATTTGATCTAATTACTCTCCCTATCTTCAGTAGACAACATTATTTGATCTAATTACTCCCCCTATCTTCAGTAGACAGCATGGTTTGATATAATTACTCTCCCTATCTTCAGTAGACAGCATTGTTTGATATAATTACTCTCCCTATCTTCAGTAGACAGCATTGTTTGATCTAATTACTCTCCCTATCTTCAGTAGACATCATTGTTTGATCTATTTACTCTCCCTATCTTCAGTAGACAGCATTGTTTGATCTAATTACTCTCCCTATCTTCAGTAGACAGCATTGTTTAATCTGATTACTCCCCCTATCTTCAGTAGACAGCATTGTTTGATCTAATTACTCTCCCTATCTTCAGTAGACAACATTGTTTGATCTAATTACTCTCCCTATCTTCAGTAGACAGCATTGTTTGATCTATTTACTCTCCCTATCTTCAGTAGACAGCATTGTTTGATCTAATTACTCTCCCTATCTTCAGTAGACAGCATTATTTGATCTTATTACTCTCCCTATCTTCAGTGGACTGTATTGTTTGATCTAATTACTCTCCCTATCTTCAGTAGACAGCATTGTTTGATCTAATTACTCTCCCTATCTCCAGTAGACAGCATTGTTTCATATAATTACTCTCCCTATCTTCAGTAGACAGCAATGTTTGATCTAATTACTCTCCCTATCTTCAGTAGACAGCATTGTTTGATCTAATTATTCACCCTATCTACAGTAGACAGCATTGTTTGATCTTATTACTCACCCTATCTTTAGTAGACTGCATTTGTAATTGTACTCAAATCCTGTGATATCTATCTTTGTTACTAAAACTAAAGTCAGTAACCAGCTAATGGACAAGGTAATAAGGGGCCAACCAAAATGACAAAGTAGACATTTTGCGCTACATTTATTTTCGCGCTTTTCATGCTCGAACTAGCTAACACAAAAATAATAACACACAAAAATATTTATTTTGCCTATAGGTCGGCGCGGAGTGACGTCACATGCCGTTTGCTGATGTAAACAACAGTCGCTTACAAGGCATTAGAGAGTTTCGATTCGCATGACGGACGCTTTTACAACGGTAAAACACAAAACGTTCCCGTCATCACCACGATGGTTGTTAGGCCCTTTACGTGTTGTAGCATTTAGAGCCTGACTGACGGATGACAAAGTTGACGCATGCGCACATGACTCAAAGTGTCATTCAACCGTCCTAGATTTATCCGTCGTGCAAATCAAAAGCTCCCTATTATGCGATCACTAGAAACGATCTTGTGTATATGGATGAGTAGTGCCTAGACATTGATGTTTTAACACATTTTGCTTTGTTGTCAACGGCAAATGACAACATTTCCCGGATGACCAGGGCGACCAATAGGTCATGTGATGTAACTAAAAATCACAAAATTTAAAAACATGCAAAACTCAAAAAGGAATCAAAATCAGGTCACCAATCTGCAAACACTAAAAGTAAAAGGTGTCTTACAAAAATCCAATATAAAACATGTTGATCAATGAATGGCTTTTACCCATTGAAAACCTATTCCATTCGATCTCAAGCATTTCAATGGCTTAAAGATGAACTTAATGAACTTGTGATATTTAGGGTAGCACTTTGAGTTGATCTTCTGTTCAACAAATCAAATGTTTTTCATTCATTCCAAATGATGCTTGCGAGTATCCAATGTACTTGGATTAACATTCTGTTAACAAAACAACCTTTTATCAACATTGAGTAATTGATAAGGCTAAATTAAAAAAATCATTTGTCTCAAAGCTCACGCGTGCGTTAGTTTATTGATGCGCATTAGAAAAACAAAAATCTTGAATTTTTTTCTTCTTCAAAAACAAAAAAAATCCCAAAAAAATCTCAAAATTTCACCGATTTTTATTGATCACATCATTTTAAATACAAAAAGTCACTTTTACAAGGATTTCAATATTTTATATTTAAAAAAAAAAAAAACTTAAAAAAAACCGCATTCCGCATCAGGTTTTGAAAAACTGAAGAGCTTTGAGACAAAAGATTTTTTTAATTTAGCCTAAATGGTTATGTATGTAATCAGGATGTAATCAAGCAAAATGAGTCGAAATAAGGGATATCGATTTTGAGATATAACCAAACAAAGAATTTTTTTGTTTTGATTTCTATTGTTTTGAAAACCCTTCAATCACCCATATCTTCAAAATTGGATATCTACTTATGATGGGGTTTACTGCAAAATGAGACATTCTAACTATACAAATAATTCAAATAGAAAACTAAAAATGTGGTATTTGTTGACTTCAGACTCAATTTGCTTGTTCACATGCACTATGCATTAAACCGCGCTTTGTACAAATAATTTCATAAAACCTGTCGGTAAAAAGTGCATTTGGGTTTAAAAAATAAAACAAGTGATAAAGTACTTTTGAGAAAACAAATAATAAGACGTCGATAGAAAACTGAAAAACATCCAGGGTTATATATTGTATCTACAACACTTTCCATGCAGAAGACCGTTCTAAGAGTTCACAAAATGTTTCAAAAATGTCAAAATTATTGAATTAATTTACCTTATTTGGAATTACTATGAATTAAGTACAAAGATGTCTAGTGTTGGTTCATTAATTCTTGAGAAAGGCTTTGAATGTTGCTAAACGTTTCTTAACCCTAACCCCGGTTTAGGGTTTTTGACGGGATCACGATTTTCAAGGAAAAAACACCAACTAAATCTCCCGGAACCTGCCAAGATTCAATCCGGGGACCCTCCGTTCTCAAGCCCCACGTCCCAACCACTAAGCCACGGCCCTCAGCTACACATTCGCGCAGTATACTGCGCTCACTATAATTATAGGCTCGGTTGACTACGTCATCGAAAACAGACGGCGCATGTGTTTGGAGAGGGACTTAGGATTAGCATTTTTTAGCACTCAGGGGGTTAGGGTTAACAAATCTGTTTTGTATATGGTTAAACTAATAGCCATGTGGAAAGTGTGAAGGGTACTGCACTATGATAGCAATGTGCTTTGTCGCACAAGGCCAGCTGAATTTGTACTAGAAAATGTGAGCGTTGCGTCAAGTAAACAACTTGTGAGATAGGCTTTTACGACAGTTATTCATAATATATGTTAAGAGTTTAAAACAGGTTCGCCATTGGACAAGTTTAGAACTGTCAAGCTTTCGTCAAGATTAGCTCTGACTTCTTCAGGACCAAATAATTATAATATTAAGCAAAACACAGAGATTCCCACTTCTCTATTGTTATCATCATTTGGGCTGCCCCTTACCCGGTGATTTGCCCCTTTTCCTACTTGTGAAAGAATGGTGGCTCTGAAAAGAGCCGTTCAGATGGATTGCCCCTTGTCCACGGATGGTGGCTCTAAAAAGAGCTCTCAACGTAGATTGCCGCGCTGGCATACTATCATTTGTTTTAGCTCTATGGAACCTATTCCAAAGGACTGCCCCTTGACCAATAGAAATAATGCAGACGGCCCCTTGTCAACTACAGACTACAAAAAGTGTTTTGCACAGTAGTGCAGTCACTGATTTGTAAAGATTGTTTGATAGTAGGCCAGCCGGAACCTACGTTGAGAGTATTCCCCTCCTTCTCCCCCTCCCTCTTTTCTTTGAGAGGGAGAGGGTACTCCCAAAATCCCATCCCTTTCCTTCACCTGGTTTGCTGATGCTAAAAGTTCAGAGTTTTTTCGTCTATCCTAAAGACGAAACCAGCAAGGAAAATAATACAAATGGTGATGTTGAAATCCCCATGTTAAAGCTGTGCCCTATTGTACGTAGAAAAAGTGCTTAGGTTTAATTCATTTGTTTTTTGAATAAATTACATTATTTCACTTTATAGAATACTGAAGAACTACTTCAGTAAGGCAAAAAAAAAAAGAGTTGACTTGCCCTTTCCGACCGACCCAAATTTACGGAAATCTAGGGTCGCTATTTATAAAAATTAAAAAAATCCAAAAAAAAAAAGATTGAAATAAAAAAAAAAATTGTTGAAAGAAGCACATAACAATAAAGAAAGATGAAAACGTGTTTTTGAGTAGTATCTGCTTGTTTTTAAAAAAATGTGCAGTCCAATTTTCAAAAGATTTCAACAAAAACAACAACTTTGACCCTGAAAGGGCAAGTCAACTTTTTTTTTGGTTTTTTTGCCTAATGTGCACGTATCAACAAACAGAAGCCATTTGGCATCCTGACCGTATGAAGGTACCACTGACAAGTCCGACATGTATTGAATGACAATACTAATTTTCATCAACAAGGATCTAAACAAGATTTATGTTAACCCTAACCCTGGTTTAGGGTTTTTGACTGGGATCACAATTTTTGAGAAAAAAAACACCAACTAAATCTCCAGAAACCTGCCAGGATTCGATCAGGGAACCCTCCGTTCTCATGCCCCAAGTCCCACCCATTAAGCCACGGCCCTCAGCTACACATTCGCGCAGTATACTGCGCTCACTGTATAGGCTCGGTTGACTACGTCATCGAAAACCGGTGGCGCATGCGCTTGGAGAGGGATTTAGGATAAGCATTTTTAGCATTCAGGGGGGGGGGGGGGGGGGGTTAGGGTTAAAAACATTTATTCTGTGGTTATTTGTTAAGGTGACAAAATAAACACCTTGTTGTAGTGGCCGAACCGACCAATTTTTTACATTTTTTTTTTTACATTTTTTTTTGGGGGGGGGGGGGATCTTTTTGAACAATTTTGCTTATTTTAATTTTTTTACATTTGAAAATTTGAATAATGCTGAAAATTCACATAGAAATCTAGAAAAATAATAATAAAAAAAACAAAAAAATAACGCCTGCCGGACCAACCTTACCCAAGAGGACAGTTTGCCCGAACAACAGGGCAGTTTTTCATCGCCTAATGTCAAATTTTACAAGTAGCTGTTGGTTTGAACCAAATGGCTCTTGTTCAACCCAAAATAACCATGAAGAAGGCATCATGGGTCTGGTTGCACTAAAAGCACACTTGCATGCTGGTCAATTTAAAATTGACCCGTTGTGAACTCTTTTGATTCCACGAAAACAAACCAATTATAAAATAATTATTGAATTTGCAATTTGTAATCTTACATTTGTTTTTTTATAAATACATTTTGATAAATAAATTTTGTAAAGTCCATCAATATTTGCCATCTGCGTGGGAGGATGGGTCAGTTGAGGTTGACAACCTATAACCACTTTATACATAAAAAAATTAAAGAATGATAGAGATCAGTACCCGCACTTATTGTCTATGATTGATAGAGAATCACTGAGTGACCACAAGGCCACACAGACAATTAATTACTTGCTTTGTATCTGTACAAGCATAATTACAAAAAGTTGTTTTGTATATTATTATTATTCATTATTTTAACATTGTGTAATTTGTTTTCTGATTTTAATTTAAAGGCATATTATGTGACCTTTTCCAGGGGGCGACCTCCATCCATGACTTTATGTAGCAAGTAGATTTTTTTGCAGATTTACATTTCTGATTGTAAATCATGAATATATTCCGAGTAACAGGGCGATACGATTCCTAATTACTTCAAAATCATGTTTTTTTAGAGTGAAAATAGAGTGAAAATAAACTGTCCAAGCAGACAATCTATTTAAAAAAATCATGATTTTGAAGTAATAAGGAATCGTATCGCTCTGTAGCTCAGACTATATTTATGATTTATGATCAGAAATGTAAATCTGCAAGAAAATCTTATTTCTAAATAAAAACAAGGATAGAGGGCAGTAGGGCACCCCCAGTCCCCTCTCTGGAAAAGATCACAAATATGCCTTTAAATCTTTACAACAGTTACAAAGTCACAATGGAAAATGATGGAGGCAAGTCCCCGGGTATCAACCATTACACTGTAAGGCTATTTTGAAAACAACTTTTGTCTCAAAGCTCTTCAGTTTTTCAAAACCTAATGCGGAATGCGATTTTTATTAAAGTTTAAAAAAAAAAAAAAATTAAAAAAACCCCATATTTCTTTCTAACGCGTATCAATAACTAATGTGCGCGGGATCTTTGAGACATCATTCAACCATTTCCCCAAAAATTATTACACTTCAGGTTTCCTACGTACCTTATCTATTGAACAATTCATTTTTTCCAAATTTCATATTTCTCAGCAATCTCTCAGTGCCTTAAAGAAGCATCTTCCCCCCCCCCCCCCCCCCCATCATTTTACCTTTTCAAAGTTGGTTATAAATCCGGTGGTTTCAGACAACACTGACTTTGGCAAATGCATGATCGTTTCAGAAATAGTGGAAATATAAAAATTATGTCTGCAATTTCCACAAATAAGGGGTGTTCTTAGAAGCTTTGTCCGCGATTTCAAAACATTAGGGGTAATTTTAGAAACCAGGTCCTCGATTTCAAAATATAGGGGTGTTTTTGGAGGCTATGTACATGAAAAAATAAATTAGAATGAGAGTTGTTTCATATATCAATTTGTCCCGGGAATAGGAAATAGGGTATTTTGAACCAAATGTGTCCTCGCAAAAAAGTGACTTTTTAGAAAGCGTCTTGTGAAATTAAAGAGGGAGAACACCAGGGTTATTAACAGCCTCTTCATCAGCATGGTCACAATTTTGTGTGTAAATGAGTAGAGTAAAATTATTTGAATTGTCTAAAAATCATTTTATTTAGTTAATTTTGCATACGGAATAAAGTTCATTTTACTCAACCCATACACACAAAAATTGCCTCTTGGTCGCCATTTTGCATACGAAATCAGGGCTGTCAACTCTTCCGCATTAGGCGGTAGTCTCCCTCCTAGACACTCTTTCTCCCGCACTCCCGCCTAGCATATAAAATCTCCCGCCTCAACAAAATTACCTCAATGAAAATGTTTGTCAACACCTTTATACTAGCTTCTGTCTGTATACATTTGCGATTTTGACCATGCAATTTTCGTGCGGATTTGAGGAAAACATCATCGCCTCCCCCTCCCCCCCCCCCCCCTTATCAAGATTTCAGCTGCTGACGGAAAAAAATTGTGCATATTTTATGATTTGTTTGTTTGTTTGAGTTTGTATCTCCTAGCAAATCCCAAAAGTTGACAGCCCTGACGAAATGCCTCCTGGTCGCCACTCCTCAAGGCAAAACTAACAGTCAGAATAGCAAAAGGTCAATAGTCTTCTATTCACAATTAGAAATGATGCAGAAGATAAACTTGATCACAATTCCCAGCGAGTCAATCTCTATAATACTCGTACATCTTGAGGTTTCTGATCTGATGAGCTATCATGGGAACGTTATTGATTGAATTGTCAAAACTCATAAGTGCATCACAAACTGTCAATAATAGGATGATGGTTATTAACACTTTCCATGCGGCTATTAGTTTTACCATATACAAAACAGATTTGTCAGAAAACTTTCCTAAATGGCAAGGTCTATCTGAAGTATTACTGAACCAATACTAGGTATGTTTGTACTTATGTCAATGCATTTCTCATGGTGGTTCCAAATATGGTACTGAAATTCAATAATTTTGACATTTTTTAAACATTTTGTGAAATTTTGGAATGTCGTCTGCAGCCGCCTGCCGCATGGAAAGTGTTAACCTGGGAGGAGGGGAGGGGGAGTGGTGATGAAATATGACTGTGATGCTACGCTGTCGATGGGAAATAAAATATACACTAGTAATGGAAAATGACCACGACACTCTACGCTGGCGATGGGAAATAAACTATATATAGGGAAAAGACTAAAACAAATTTCCTGTTTGAGTGCAAAATGGACTGAGTAAAATAAATGGAGTTGGTTGCTAAGGAATAACTTGTTTAACGTCACCAAATTCTTGATGGTACTCTAAACCATATTGATTGTAAATTGCAGTAAGGCAAAAACAAAAACAAAAATACCAAAAGACAAAAGCACTATTCTACTGTCCCTCCAATCAAATTTTGGGATTTATTTTAGTTTGTCCAAAAATGGCAAAAGTTTTTCAGATTTTTGGACGAGTCATGTAGTATATTGATGCAGGGAACTAGCATACCCATAGAGTAAGTTATTTCTCATCGCCTATAATAAACAATATTCCATAGAAATCTATAGAAGCTGTCAGCGTTTCTTCATAACATCAATCTTGCGGCTACTATAGTTCAATCCCAATTGGTTTTTATTTCTCCATGCGCAAAAGTATTCCAAGCGAATTTGGCCATACGCGTACTATTTTGGTCAAATGCACGCGTCACACATTCGGTTCACAGTGCGCTTGTTGTGTTCATGTGGGCTAAAAATCCATTTAGAAACATTGAAATTAACCAAAATACCCAAAATTATTTAAAATAGGCTTAATTAAAAGTGCACAGATGTGGGATCCCATAACCAGCTGAAACTATAGGTTTTCCCAGTTAGTTTAACACTTTTTTCATTATATTTCATATCTCGTTAAGTTTGAATTCGTCCTAAAATTTTGAAGGTTGCATTTGTTAAAGTAAATTTCGTCTTTGGTCAAGTATATTCATATTTTGCGCAATGAATTTCATTTAATGTTCATTTTATTTCGTCCTAACACACTTCCATTTCGTCTGATACAGCGGTAACCTACTAATGTATACATTTATTTCGTCTTTGATCAAATAGTTTCATATTCAGTTCACTTTATTTCGTCCCATGTGGAACGTCCTGCCAAGAAGCATGTAAAATCCAGCTATAGGCCTATACGTTTTATATATATATATTTTTTTTCTTCTTTTCTTTCTTGTTCGTTCGTTCTTTTTTTCTTTTATTTCATATGATTTATATCACCAACAAGGCAAACGAACACATGTCGGTGGTTCTAATCTAACCTGCAATGATATGTAGGCCTATTCTTCTAACACCTGACGAATATATGTGATAAAAGTATTAAAAATAATGAACAAAGACGAATTATATTTGTGCATAGACCCGCTACCCATCAGGTGATACGAATTCAATCCTTCCTTGACGAAAAGAAATGACCAATAAATTAAATGAAATGGTCATACTTTGAAATATAATGCTCATTGACGAAATTTATCTAACAAAATGCGTAAGTCAGATTTTGGGGACGAATTCTAACTTAACGAGATATGAAATATAATGAAAAAAGTGTTAAACTAACTGGGAAAACCTATACTATGTTAGAAAAAAGTGTTCGAACCCTTTTAGGTGTAATGTAAAGTATTCCCCCTTCCCCTGATCAATGTTGAATCCCACAATTTGCCCACCATCAGCACAGGGCCTCGCAACATTGATCGGTGGGGAAGGGGGAGGGATATGAGTAAGGGGATCAGGCTACCAGAAACAGTTTTGATATTCACGTGACTCAAATAGCGTGCCTGTTATGGTCCAATAAGCATGGCAATTAGGGTCAGTGTTTGAACACCTTTTTTCTATGATTGTAGTTGCCCCGAGTAGAAATATTACTGTAAACGTTGACATTTCTGCGCTACATAAATTGAAAATAAATGGGGGCCAGGGGCTGTTTTGCTCCCATAGATTGTGAAATGGCCCCTGGTTGAATTCCAGTTTGCAATGGAAAATACCACACCTGGGAGCCACTTATTCACACATTTCTTGAAAGTGGTCCCTGGTTCCAAATTTCTTATTTTCACCCTTGTGTATGTCTATGTAATGAACTTTCAAATCGCGAATTTAAGAACAAGCGCAATGGCTGAAATTCAGCAAAGCACGAAGCTGTAGTTGCATGAAAATGACCACTTTTACAGCATATAATAGTTTGAGGGTTTAGTGCAACAAAGGGCTATCTGCATTTTGGTCATTTTGAGAAAATGTGAATTAAAGATTTGTACCCATCATTGTCACCTATTGGTTTTGACAAGTTAAAAGAAATGCTATTCAAACCTTTTTGATTAGGTGAATTTACCATTTTTTCATAATTAGGTTCTGATCTTGTGAGGATCATTTTGATACCAAAATCTCATTGGCCAAAAATGCAGATAGCCCTTTGTTGCACTAAACCCTCGAATTGTCATATTTTGCCACAGGTTGCGCATCTTCCGATTATAGATTACGGATACAATTTATTAACCTATTGTATCTGACTGTGTATCATGCATCCTGATGATGGTATTGCGCTAAAGTATCACAGATCAATTACAAAACCAAATGGCAAAATGTCCATGGCATCTAGAGGTCATCAACCCTTTTTTCAAAGATACCCAGGCAATGGCGTCATAAGGGAATGCCTCCGCTATGCCTGTTTCAGTACTCGGACCAGTGGCGGATCCAGGATTAAAATTTACGGGGGGCTGACCAAGACTTTTTTTCAAATTTTACCAAAAAATAATCATAAAAGGTCCTCAATTTGTTTTGCCGTCAGCTCGTGAAATTCTGCTAAGTGGGGGGGGGGGGGGGGGGGGGGGGGAGTAGCCATGTGGTCGTCCCAAAACCGGCAACAAAATCGCATGGTAGAGCTTGCTATGTACCGACGGAACCTACCTATGTCTCTAAAAAGGTACAGTGGTACACACAAAAGGTATTATGTCAAATTTTACGGGGGGGTGCCCGCCCCCTCCGCCCTCCCTGTATCAGCCACTGTGGACATGGACTCAATTTACTACATCTATGATGTGGCATCAAGACCACCTCAATGAGGTATAGTCTCAATGCTACGGCGTGGTATCAAATTCTTTGTTATGCATCGTAAGTAGACTCGAACCCACACATACTGGAGAATGCGGCACATAACTGCACCGCTCGTGGAATTGCTAAATCCCCACTCTGAGTAGGCTAGATTGTTATTGTTTTTAAACGTAAATATCATATTATTCCCAGAATTATCCCATATTTGATCAAATTTTGTTCTACATTCAACACGTAGTTACTATTTCCGGAGCATATTAGCATTAGGATAAGTGCACCCGATACTACAGGCTGTAACAAAAAAAGTTATACAGTTTTGAAAAAAATATTTAAAATATCTCCCGTAGTATTTCTGTTTTGAATTTTAATGGTATGCGAGGGGAATTTTCTAAGCTTTCAAATAAGTTTTGATTCATGACAATCGATGGTCTGTAAGCAGCATGATCAATTGTCTACAGTCATGAAATCACCTGGGCCACTTTGGTTTAATCAATGGTAAAACCACTGGGATGAATATGAATGGAATCGAACCAGGAACATAGCAGTAGAGCGCACTTGTTAGACGACAAGGGTTCATTTCAAGGGGTTAAAAGTATTACAAAGAAAGTAGCCTAAGGTCTTTACAAAGATCTGTAACGTGGGGTAGAATTAAAACCAGCCCTTACTAAGAGCCCTTACTTAGTGGATATGAGGTTACGGGGATGTGCCGCCAAATAGGGTCCCATTTTTCACATTTAACGAATGACCACTTTTCATAGCCATTGTTAGTAAATTTATGGGTCTAAAATCCTTAATTTTGCTGTATATCACCAAAATGTTAGCAAAATCTGTCAAATATATAGGAACATTATGGGTCTCCGGTAAACCTATGGGTCCATTTCACCCCGAAAACTGGTAAATGTTTGGGTCAATTTTCCTTTTGCTTACGGCACACGTACCAAAATTCGGAGTACCCACCACCCCTCCTCAGGGACTACACAATGTTGTTCAAAGTTCCTTAATATTCATGCTTAAATTGTTGACAAATTGGAAGTAATTTGTGTGAAGAGCTTAAACATAGACAATTTTAAGACTAAAACGATCCAGATAATGTTAAAACATGTCACCTGTAATTATTTTAGGGGGGGGGGGGGGGGGGGGGCACGTCACCGAGAATTTTAAAGGGGGAACATCCCCACCACTTGAATTTTAGGGGGGGGGGGGGGGGGGGGGGGGGCACATCCCACTAATTCTGCCATACATGACCATGTGATAGCCTGGTGATGAAATGCTAACAGCCTCTATTATAAATCAACAAATGCCTGTTATCTGTGCTTCAAAAGATACCATACAACACATCTCATACCTTTGAATAAGTTCATCTGGATTGTTTGTAGGCATAATATTGAAATTTCTTTGTGTACAAATCCAAAAGAAGTGAAGGATGTTACTTTAAGGCCACCAGATGGCTTAAGGAAGCTATCTGGATCAGGAGGAGAGAAAAGAAAACACTAAACAAGGACGAGGGGGCCTACAAGCTGCATAACATCTACGATCAACTCCTTCTGCCCACGCCCTCTACGACGGGTATCAATCACTATAAAAACCCAGTGAGCAGAAGTCAGAGTTGCCAGTCTGATGAAGCTACCAGCGTGGTAGTGAAACGTCATTAAACAGTGAGTAACATCCTTCACTTCTTTTGGATTTGTACACAAAGAAATTTCAATATTACATCTCATACCATTTTCAAAGCTTTGTTAAAATTACACATCATGTCTTTCTGACCGTTAAACAAATGGGACTGAAAACATGATATTGCCCGGCAAACAGCCGCTGGTGATATATCTCTATACACTCTAAGAAATTAAAGAACTTTTTTTTGTTCTGCCAGGAGAACCCTTAAAGGTTCTTTAAAGAACCAAAAACAGTTCCCCATATGCGATACAGAACCATTTTTGGTTGATACAGAACCATTTTTGGTTCTATCAAGAACCTTATTTGGTTCTTCAATTTTCAAGAACCTTTTTTGAAGGTTCAAGAGAGAGGTTCTTTATAGAACCATCATAGAACCTTCAAAAAAGGTTCTTGAAAATTGAAGAACCCCAAAAGGTTCTTCATAGAACCAAAAATGGTTCTGTATCAACCAAAAATGGTTCTGTATCATGTTTGGGGAACTATTTTTGGTTCTTTAAAGAACCTTTAAGGGTTCTCCTGGCAGGACAACTTTAGAACCATTTTTTCTAAGCGTGTACATGTAATTTGTATTCATTACAAACTGATGTTTTTGTCAGATTCTTAAAGATTATTTAACCCCCTGGGCACTACCTGTCTTTCGTACAATAATTCCCATTGGTCAATTACATGATATAATCATTTTGATGACCAATTACAGTTTTGCTTATAAATATTTTATGCTAATATTTTTGAAAATTGTAATTATTCTAACAATGTCTCTGATTGGCACAATATTTGACACATTCTAAATTTCAACCAATCGGCCGGTAGTTCTCAGGGGGTTAAAGGAAAAAAAGAGAAGAGAATCAAATAAATATTTATAATGCATTAGTGCATCCTCCTCACACACCCACTAATTCTGTGAAATACGATAGGAGGTCAAGGTGGATTATTAAATAATTTATTTTATACTAAGCCTTACGAAATTGGCAATGAACTTATTATTCCTCGGACGACGAATAATTCAACAAAAGGCAATAAGAAAACCTATTCTATGGCTGGGTGAACATTTCCCAGTAGATTTAGTATTTCCAACAAAGAAAATTGTCTAGATTGTTTTAAAATTTCAAAATTGCTTACAATATTGAGCAATCTTTAAAAATGTTTAAATAATGTTTAAAAAAAATCACAAATTTAGAAGTTCTAGGCCCATAACATGATTTTTGTCGCTGCACAGCAAATCAAGCAGGTGCAGATATTTCCGGAGGAGCAAAAAAACAAAAAAACAAAAAAACAAAAAAAACTACACTTTCATTCATTAAACAGTATGGTTTTTATTTGATTCTTTTTTTGTGAAGACAAACAAGCCAATTATTTTGTTGGCCTCCTATGACCATCTACCTGACCACGCGGTCAGTGACCCTATAAACAGGTAGGTAGGTAGGTATTAGCTGTTTCTTGCATCTGTTACATATCTGAGGGAACAAATTAAAACACACCATCTGTGAGGATGCGACATATTATCTAAAAAGCTGTAACAAATGTGTACAGTCGCAGCAAGAGGTGGCAGTTGTCTCTCACAGAAACATTGAGATCTTAACACTTCCCACGCGGCAGGCAGCTGCAGACGACATTTCAAAATTTCACAAAATGTTTAAAAAATGTCAAAATTATGGAATTTCATTTCCAGATTTAGAATCATCATGAGAAATGCATTGACTTAAGTACAAACATGCCTAGTATTGGGTCAGTCATCCTTGAGATAGACTCTAAAAATTGTGAAAGTTTCTAAAAAAAAAAAAAATCGGTTTTGCGTATGGTTAATATAATAGCCGGGTGAAATGTGTTAATACCATCAAAGGGAACCTTTTTAACGCTTAAAATGATACCTTTGTTGTTAAAATTGGATATGACTTTCTGGTTTTATGAAGACAAATTGCTGTATAATTGTATTTATTTTCTTTGTTTTTCCATACCTAATTCCATCATTATATCAAAATATATTTTACCGACAACTGCACCCTTTTGCCGTGCCAGTACACAATTATTCAATATTTATTTCCATCATACCAACAAGGACAAAATCATAATGGAAATGTGCTTGACAAATATCATGTAATATTGCTTTAAAATACGCAAAACATGTCAAGTTTTGTATGCTGGCCTCATTGCATTATAATTGTCCTGATATTTCCTATGTTTTTCCATGCCTAATTCCACCAAAATTTCAAAATGCATTTTACTAACAAATGCACCCTTTTGCTGTGAACATATGTAAGCTTACAAAAATCACTCTAAAATCTGTAGAGTTTTGATCAGGGGTGGAACTTCAGATTTGTTTCAACCAGCCAGTTGGGCAGGTAAGTCACAAAATTACCTGCCCAACAGAATTCCAACACTTACACTGTCAATTCGAAAAATTGTACCTGCCAGTCGGGCGGGTACTTTTGTATTTCATCAGACCGACACAAAATTTACCCGCTATGGGCAGGCAGGCGGGTGCTATTACCCACAGATTGACTATCTGTGTCATTCCAGGCCTGGTTTTGATCACATAAATATTGAAATAGTGTCTTTTCACAACTTTGTGACTTAATTTATTTTAATTTTTCATGGATGCAGTTCTCCAGCTATCTTCAGTAGACAGCATTGTTTTTTAAACACGATTTGCTTGCTATCTTCAGTACATAGAATCAGTTGAGTACCTAGGTTTTTCATAGGGGGTAGGGTGGGAGGAAATAAATAAAAGTGAACCAACAAGACTTATCCAACAACTAATTTGACAGTCCTATTCCATGATTCCCCTTGTCAAATTAACCAACAGAAGCAATCTCAACCGGCAGACTCATGATATTGGGCCCTCCCTTGTACTGCATAGAATTTATTTATGGAGCTAAATTCTAAGAAAACAGGTTTTTATGCGTCAGATTCAAAATAAATCTGTTACATATCCAAGAACTACCTGTGTGGATGTGACATAGTATCTGACAGCTGTATAAAAATCACTCCAATATGTGTAGGGTGTGGTCACATAACTGTATTTCACAGTAGACAGCATTGTTAAGGCCCTTCACACTTGATTTTGAGTTTCCTGTTGCAGGTTTTGACAGATGGATGAGGTCAATTTTATTTATTAATTATTAATTATTTTCATGTTTGTGGTTGAAACTGATGTCACAAATATTTGCCCATTTACTGGCACAGGTGTTTTACTGGTTTTACTCACAATACCGGGTGGTTCAAAAAAAAGTTGACCCAAGTTTAAAGTAATTTGTCAACCACATTTAAAGTTTAAACATTTGTAAGACTTGTCCACGGGAGCGTCATTTAGTTTTTGTCTAAAAAGATAGCATGCTCTAGTTTCAGAATTGAAAAGCCCGTCCTGACGAAGTATCCCAATCTCTATGCTTATGTGCCATTCACATTCAACAAAGAAACGTAGATACGTGTCTCCTTTTTCTTTTTCTCCTATTTTTACAATTTGTGACCAATCAGGTGTAAGTCCGCTTTGTGCATTCCATCTCTACTAAAGGACGCTCCCGTGGACAAGGCAGTTTTGTGCATGCTTTCTGTAATGAACCATAACTGAAGAATCAACCAAGATAAATGTACCATTTTATCAGAATAATTTCAAAACTTACTGCTGATCAAGACTAAGTAAAGAGAAATTTTCTGAAACTTTAAATGTGGTTGAAAAATTACTTTGAACTTGGGTCAACTTTTTTTGAACCACCCGGTACACCAGTGATTGCTTTTATCCATTATGAATTATAACCTTGTTGTTTGTTTATTCACCCTAGAGGTGATCCAAGGCAGAAAAGATACAAGATTTACTATTACTAGCGGGATGCCTGTCCTTCGGACGGGCTCTCCCGCTAGGGAGTAGGGCCTACCAGATAGAACACCTACGAAATGAAACAACACATAAGTGTTGGGAAATTTATAACTGTCATTACCCAAAGTGTTATCCCATTGTTTATACTTTTAAGGAACCATACTATTTCATTCCACCTCGTGACCCTCCCTGTTACGCAATTTAGTATCGCATTTCTTCTTTAACCCCCTGCCACCCAAATCACATTACTTCATTAAAGGTGTATTATGTGATCTTTCCAGGGAACACCCTCAACATCGAAAAAAAATTAAAAGTAGATTTTCTTTCAGATTTACATTTCTGATCATAAATCATACATACATTCCAAGTTACAGGGCGATACGATTCTTAATTACTTCAAAATCATGATTTTAGAGTGAAAATAAACTGTCGGATTATCCGATAGTTCATATATTTTTCACTCTAAATTCACTCTAAAACCATGATTTTGAGGTAATTAGGAATCGTATCGCTCTGTAACTTGGAATGTATGTATGATTTATGATCAGAAATGTAAATCTGCAAGAAAATCTACTTTCTAAAAAAAATAATGAATAGAGGGCGCTCTCTGGAAAAGATCACATAATATGCCTTTAAACCCCCTCGTCCCGGCCCGCCACCCTCGCACCGTGCTTAATTAAATCAAATCAAATAATTGAATATTTTGCCATTTTCAATTTTGGACGAGGGCGGTTAGCAAGAAACTGGGAATCAATTGTGAAGGGTCTAATGGTGCTCAATTATACTGCTACCTTCAATTTATTAACGTAGTGCACTTTAGCAACTCATGGTTACGGGTTCAAGCCTGGGTCCGTCCATACTTCTATTCCGAATTAGGATACTGCAATAGGCTTTGTGTTATGATCAATGTGATCAGTGGTTTGTAACAAATGTTAGCATGAGCCAGTTGACATGGCAATGGTTATATTCTAACATGCACTACGCCAGCTATATCAAATTGCCTGCTATCTTCAGTAGAAAGCAATATATATGAAACCCAGATCAGCCCTTTTATGGCAAATCAACCAAACCCAGAATATTGACTTTTTGAGTTAGAATAATTTGTTCATTTCTGAAAGTCTCAGATTATCTGGAGGTTGCATTTTGATGGGCCAATCTTGCTTAATATTTGTATATCTTTTACATTTTGTATGCAACACCCCCACCCCCAAATATTCAAGTTAAAGGTATATTATGTGATCTTTCCAGGGAACGCCCTCAACATCGAAAAAAAAATAGAAAGAAGATTTTCTTGCAGATTTACATTTCTGATCATATCTCGTACATACATTCCAAGTTACAGGTCGATACGATTCTTAATTACATCAAAATCATGATTTTAGAGTGAAAATAAACTGTCGGAAAATCCGACAGTTTATATTTACACTCTTAAATTCACTCTAAAACCATGATTTTGAGGTAATTAGGAATCGTATCGCTCTGTAACTTGGAATGTATGTATGATTTATGATCAGAAATATAAATCTGCAAGAAAATCTACTTTCTAAAAAATAATGAATAGAGGGCGCTCTCTGGAAAAGATCACATAATATATCAAGAAATGTATCTCAGACTTGCATTGCTGTATTGTGTTTGCATTGCTGTATTGTGTTTTATCGTACATCTTAAAAGATACTTTATTCTGCCAGATTAAAAAAACCTGTTATGACAAAGATATCCAATTATGTGCATTGCAAGGAAGCACATCTCAAATTACATAAATATTAGCATTCACTTGGGTATAACTTTAGCTATAATAAATATGATTATAATGTAAAAGCTGAATGCAAACTTTTTCTAATTTTTTTTTTACCTTCGATAAAGATTCTGTTAAATCGAAACGTCAGGTCCTCCTATATTAATTACATAAATATTATTTATCATGGGTATAAGTCTGGCTATATGAAGATATATTAGCTCAAAATTATTCAACCATGATTATAAAACACTGATATACTTCACATTTATACAGTATTTGTACAGTGAAAACGCAAATAAGTGAACTTCAGAGCCATTTTTCTCAAAATGTTGATTTTTTAGATATGTTATTCACTAAAAACATTTGTTAGTTATCTGTACTAAAAGAAAATAGTAAAAACGATGTCTGTTTCTTCCAACTATACATTAGTTTAAGTATTTTTTAACTAGCTTATAAATTAGTAGGCTGTGTTCTACTAATTTGCTCTACTAATTTGTAAGGTGTCTCTACTAATTTTATAGGTGTCTATACTAACTTGTAAATTAGTAAAAACAATGTCTATTTCTACTAGTTTTGCTTAGTTCGTTCAGTTGAACTACGATGGTCTACTAATTTTATCAGTTAGTGAACCATGGTCTACTAATTTTTGTGCAATGCACGTGAAGCAAGCATTGACTCCCGATTACCGAGTGAAGAAAATGGCTCAAAGGTACGTAAAATAATCTTAAATGTATGTCAAATCACAAAATACTAGCTTTTTTCTACCATGCCTGTCATTTTCTCCAATAATTCCGCTAACGGCCAGCAAAGTTTGAATGACACAGCGTGAACAACAGTATCACGACATGCAATGAACTGGGATTTATGTTGTGGTCGGTACGTAAATTCGTGAATTAAAACTGCACGTCACACAAACTTCTATCACAAAAATTGAACTGTCCAGAAACATCTACTGATTTATATTCTTTAAAAACAAATGATTTGACATACATTTTGCATCATTTTACGTACCTTTGAGCCATTTCTTCGCTGGGTAATCAGGAGTCAACGATCGCTTCATGTACACTGAATAAAATGGCGGCTGCAACATTCTGTTTTTCGATCACAGCACCGCGGCGCTAAAAAGTTAGTTGACAAATTAGTTCCCAACAACTTCTACGAACATATTTTAATCGCGGACAGTATTTGTATATTAGTTCGGTTGGTTATACAAAAAATTTAAGCTAAACTTAGTTTACCGAGTCACGCTTAATTAGTTCCAGTGAATACTGTTGGTAGAGGTAGATTAGTTTGGATAGCTGCACCAATTTGTACATAAATACAAAAAGAAAGTAGTTATCACAATCCTACAATTACCGACACCAATGAAAGATTAGTTGAACTCCCTAAACTAATTATTTTTACTAAAATTTCTTAGTACAGCATGTCATTAACCAATAAATGTGTTTCAGTGTTTTGCCATAAAAGGCAGCAATTATCTTACTATCTCTGTTGATCATCATCATCATCATCATCATCATCATTGGTCGTCCATGGACGAAACGGAGGAAGCAATCGCAACGAACTGGGCCCAGACTTTCCTGTCATTCATGAGTTGGCGGATCTCTGGAGGATCTAAACCCATATCATTCTTGACGGTATCAGGATACTGAAGGTGTCTTCTGCCTCTTTTAGCTTTCCCACCAGGAGGGTCCAGAAAATTAGACGGGAGATAGGCTGGTTGGTTGTTCGCATGCAGTGGCCAGCGAAACATAAACGGCGCTGCCTGATTATTGATGTTATAGGGGGGATATCGCCATATACCACGCTGTTTGGGATAGAGCCAGATTTAATCAGTAGACACACTTTTATAGACCCAATTGTTCTCCTGCTATCTTCAGAAGATAGCATTGCTTATTGACACAAATTCCCTTGCTATCTTCAGTAGAAAGCATTATTTCTGAAAGCCATTCCCCTGCTATCTTCCGAAGATAGCATTGCTTATGGACCCATAATCCCTTGCTATCTTCAGTTGAAAGCATTATTTGTGAAGCCAATTCCCTGCTATCTTCAGAAGATAGCATTGCTTATTGACACTAAACAAATTCCCTTGCTATCTTCAGTAGAAAGCATTATTTCTGAAAGCCATTCCCCTGCTATCTTCCGAAGATAGCATTGCTTATGGACCCATAATCCCTTGCTATCTTCAGTTGAAAGCATTATTTGTGAAGCCAATTCCCAGCATTGCTTATTGACACAAATTCCCTTGCAATCTTCAGTAGAAAGCATTATTTCTGAAAGCCATTCCCCTGCTATCTTCCGAAGATAGCATTGCTTATTGACACAAATTCCCTTGCTATCTTCAGTAGAAAGCATTATTTCTGAAAGCCATTCCCCTGCTATCTTCCGAAGATAGCATTGATTATTGACACAAATTCCCTTGCTATCTTCAGTAGAAAGCATTATTTCTGAAAGCCATTCCCCTGCTATCTTCCGAAGATAGCATTGCTTATTGACACAAATTCCCTTGCTATCTTCAGTAGAAAGCATTATTTCTGAAAGCCATTCCCCTGCTATTTTCCGAAGATAGCATTGCTTATATGGAGCATTAAAGTAAACATTGCCCCAAGTTCCACTATGCAATTGTCATTCTAGTACTCAGCATTTTAATCACTACAATATGTGATATGGAATTGTAGATCAGGCAAAATGAGTCGAAAGATGGGAATACTTCTTTTGAGATACACCCAAACAAGGGATGGAAATTTTTGTTTTTCCATTGTTTTGAAAACCCTTCAATAGCTCATGGAATCAAGTGTCCGTTTGTAATAGGATTTTCTGCAAAATGTAGCTTAGCAAATAACCTATACAATCAAGTAGAACACTAGAATTTAGATATTTATGACTTCAGACTCATTATGCTTGCTTGCATTACATCAGACCTTCTCAAATGGTGGCGCGCGCACCACTTGTGGCGCATTGCATCAGTCCGAGTGGCGCGCGGAACGACGCATGAAAATTTATAAAAATAAATAAAATTTAAAAATAAATAATAATAAAAAATCAAAAAGAAGAAATATATCCCCAACTTTAACCAGATCGCTTGAAGCATGAAAAGCCACTTCAGCCCGGGACTTCAGCCCACTAGTAGTAGGCCTATTGATTATCATTACATTTGCTACAATTTTTTGTACATTTTACCATCAACATCTCTGTATTTCTTGTACCATATTGCATGCAAATATAGCTCTCCTTAGCCTCTTCCAGGGGTTTTTGACACCCCTGGACCCCCACCAGGGGCCCTAATGCGGGCCCATGGTCCCCACTCGTTATTCACTCGCTACGCTCGCAGGGATAGTGGCGCTTCTAGATCACTAACATCTCAAAAGTGGTGCTTCAAAAAATCTAATTGAGAAGGCCCGCATTACATGCTCTGACACCATCGCGCACCATTATAGATGAATTAAGTCTACATAACCGGATGATCCCAAAATAACAATATCCCTGACACCAGTCACAATATGTGATGCGATCTGTGAAATGCGATCATATTGGAGATATTTATATCATCAGAAAGCTGAAACTGTGCTGATTACAGAACTCTTTCGATCATTTTTCTATGATTACTACAAAAAAAGAAGAAGTTATGAGTGAATGATGATTGTGAGGTCATAAAAAGCTACAAAACAAGAAATCATTACAATAGGCCAAAAAGATACATAATTCAACAGAATAACATTATAAGGTTAATAATAAAAGTGACTTAAATTAAGTAAGTTTTTGAAGGTGAAAGTTCATGAAAGATGATGACACAAAGTATTGGAATTTAATTTTCTTTAATTTGTTTAATTTTTTAAAAATGTTTACCCATAATCCCTAGTTCACATTTTGCGACATCCGACGGGTTTTCACAGACATATTTAGAGAATAAAACATAGTTCTTAGCTGTTTTGCTATAGACGATGGTCTTATAATGTATAGGCTGTACCATATTTGTGTCGTCGTGTATGGCCGCCGCATTAGTTTATTGGTTATTTTGATCTTTTATCATAAAATAACGCAGTTTGTTAGATTTATTTTAAACAAATTTCCCCCTTTATAAAATCGGCGAATCCAGCGAGCTGTTTTCCAACATCCTGCTTCAAATTTATCGCGTTCTTTAGCACACACACACCTGTCATCGCTGCGTTATACCCACAACGCATACGGCGGCGACTTTGTGTAGGGCACGCTAACGCGACGACGCGTTGCTCATACGCGCTGAAGGTATTATTTTCGAATGAACTAAACCCGCCCCAAATTATGCACCATTGTCTCATAATGTATGGGCGTGTCGGCTGAAAATCAGCCAAAAACCAATCAAATTGCCTGCTGACATCTTAAACCAAACCCACTATATAAGAATTTCTGATAGAGAATAGCAAATTATAGATCATTGAACAGTAGCCTATATTTGATTTGATTCTAGTTTATGCTATTTTGTGCCACATGACACAAGTAAATTAGGGTTAATGTAAGGTCACAAATTTTCCGTGAATTGAGGTTAAACGCGGAAAACGACATTTTGATGAAAAGAAGAAAAAAAATGCACAAAAAACGTCCAAAACACAAAATTCATGAATAGTCTTGAATAAAACAATATAAATATTAAAAAACGATACGTAATAAAACAAAACAAACAATATTAAGTAATAATATAAGGTAATCCTAAAAATCTAAAATGATGTGTTTTTCTGTCAAGTGTGTTTATTTTGGTCTTATAGATCGTAAATGTTAAGCTTTCTTGGGAAAAATTACATCACAGAAAAATGCAAAACTTACAAAGCGGAAAAAACGCGGAATTCGACAGTTACAAAGCAGAAAATTCTTGACCTTAGATTAATGCATTCAACACCTGGGTTTAAGTACCATTCGCCCTATGCCTATAAAAATGGCCAGGGATAATATGGTTTGGGCAATAAATGCCATTATCATCCATCATATAGGTTTATTACAGTCAGCGGGTATGAAATAAAACTTTGTGTCGCCTACAAAATGGCCAAGCAGCCCAATTTTATATTGGAATGTCCCCCACCTTTGACTCGGTGTTTGTAAAACACGTACTCGCGTACACACGTATGTACGATTGATCATTCTGAATTCTTCCTACTACTTGTACCATTTATTATTTGTAATGCAACCTATCGTTTGCTGTGCTCACGGTCCATCCTGTTAACCCCGTAGAGCACAAGGGACACACCCGACATGCTGAGCACCAAAGGGGAATGGGGCTCCCATCGTTAACCATGCACTGGTCGGTTGAGGGTCCAATTTAGATTGAGCCCCGCAGGGCTATAAAGCCACCTACGCCACGTGGTATTAAGGAGAATTGAAATTGGTCAGATAAGATAAAACACCGAGTATAAGCTTGACTGCATACAAATGTATAGGCGGTATCTTATACCATTGTGAAGTACATGCACAGAGGCCGTACATGACCCTACAATCCTATGTACGCGTGTACGTGTTTTACAAACACCGCCTTTGACTATCGTTTGGTACACTTTGTTTTGCTCACTAGTAAATTAGGGTTAAAGTATTCAACACTTTCCACGCGGCTAGTAGTTTTACCATACACAAAACAGATTTTTCAGAACAGTTTCCAAATTACAAAGGCTTTCTCAAAGATTATTGAACAAATACTAGGCCTGTTTGTACTTATTTAAATGCATTTCTCATGGTGATTCCAAATATGGCAATGAAATTCAGCAATTTTGTAAAAACTTTGAAACATTTTGTGAAATTTTGGAATGTCCTCTGCAGCAGATGCCTGCCACGTGCAACCATTCACCCTGTGCCTATAAAATGCCGAGGGATAATGAATATGGTTTGGGCAATAAACATCATTTATTACCCATTTATATAGCCAGTATGAAATAAAACCGGGAATAAAACTTGTTTTTCCTATCCTATCTTTTCAGATTTTGTGTTGCCCATATTTTATCACCCATTTATATAGCCAGTATGAAATAAAACCGAGAATAAAACGTGTTTTTCCTATCCTATCTTTTCAGATTTTGTGTTGCCCACAAATATATGGTCAAACACTACAAGCAGCCCAATGTTGGATTATGTAACACAGTCTTGAACAAAGGTAGCAAGGAGTTGACTAGTGGCAAAACAATCAATGGACCTACGGCACATAATCTCCTGGCCACAGTTCGACATACGTGGGCGCACTTCGATCAGGCTGCGCACGCATGCTTGAACTCACAAAATACTGCCAACCAACAACACCAAAGCACCTGATTGGTCAAATTTAAACTGAAGCCTTTTTAACGATCGTCATGCTGCGCCGTATCCACCAACGCAGTGGGGCGTGATGGTGCGTGGAAAAGCTCATGAGTTTTTCAGTTCTGGCGTTTGAGCACCAACCAATCAGAGTCTTGAGGTCGAGATGACGTAGTGCGCACATCGGATAACCACTGCACCGTTTTGGGGTGAGGTTGCGCAGGCGTACTTTACGCGAGCTCAACCTCATGTGACGTGGGCCCATTGGCATTAGGCGACAACAAAACAGACAAACCCTGTTCTATGGGCAAACGGACCAGGATAAGGTTGTGCAACTTTCAGAGAGGAGGGGCGGGCGGGCGGATTTAAAAAAATAAAATAAAAAATTATTTTCTTTTCTTTTACCAGCGGAAGCTCAAGGGTTCAGCCAACAAGAAGTTGAAATCACTCTAAGAGTCGCACATATATGTTATAAACACTTAATTTAATATTCAATGCCATTTAAACTGTTTTAAAAAAATCTGAAAAAAATCTGGAAAAAAAAACTGAAAAAAAAAAAAAAAATCTCTGAAAAAAAAAAAAAATCTGATTTTTATTTATTTTAAATCTGAAAAGAAGAAAAAATCTGAGCGGCCCTAAATCTTACGAGCAGGCGGTCGAGGACAACATAACAATTTATTTTTTTGGCCTAAGGTTGTGCAACTTAAACTTAACTATGTTTTTAAGATTTTTCATGATTTGTCTCCTTATTATTTGAAATTGTATTTTACCAGAGTGTCATCTTTGCATAAATATAGTACCAGGGGTAGCCCATTCAACTTTGTTGTTCCTTCTTCAAAGGGTCAAGCTAGATTTACTTTTTATAATACTGCTATTCATCCCTTACCTGGAACTCATTGCCGAGCGAGATCAAGAGCACCAACAAATTTAGTTTGTTCAAACATTCATGCATTTCATTTGTATCTTTGTTTTTTTCTGCCTTTCTATGCTTGTTAAGGACCCCAATGGAAATAAGCTTTTTGTTCAAAGCTTTTGGGATATCCTTGGTACTTTTGCTCATATTTTATTATGTCTATCTATATGTTATTCATATTGCTTGGTGCAATTTAATTATGTGCATGTATTACATGTTTGTATTTTAGATGTTTTATCTCTGTATGATGTTTGATTAGGCCAAATTAAATTAATTGTTTGTCTCAAAGCTCCTCTCCTGTTGTAAAACTAATGCGGAATGCGGTTTTTTTTCAAGTTTTTTTTTTTTTTTTTTTTTAAATATAAAATATTGAAATCCTTGTAAAAGTGAACTTTTGTATTTAAGATCATCTGATCAATGAAAATCTGAAAAATCTGTGAAATTTTGGGATTTTTTTTTTTTTTGAAGAAAAAAAAAAAATCAAAAAAAAAAAAAACAACAAAAAATCAGATTTTTGTTTTTCTAATGCGCACCAATAAACGAACGCGCGCGGGAGCTTTGAGACAAACAATTATTTTAATTTGGCCTTACCCAATAAATGTAAATCAAATCAAATCAAACCTCTCAGGTATGGTCGGTCAGGGTCGGTTAAATCTGTAATTAACGCTTTCCATGCGGCAGGCGGCTGCAGACGACATTCCAAATGTTGACAAAATGTTTCAAAAATGTCAAAATTATTGAATGTCATTACCATATTTGGAATCACCATGAGAAATGCATTGAAATAAGTACAAACATCCCTAGTATTGGTTCAGTAATCGTTGAGGTAGACCTTGAAAGTTGGGAAAGGTTTCTAAAAAAAAAAAATCTGTTTTGTGTATGGTAAAATAATAGCCACGTGGAAAGTGTTAAGTTTTTAAAGTTAGACAAAATGAATATTCTACATTAGAGGAACCACATTAGACCAATTATGACGATTGTGACATCCTTAGATATTAGGCCAAACAAAGAAGAAGGTCTGTCTCAGAAACATTGTGCAAATAAGCTAAGTGCTGGGCTTTTTTTTAATTATTTTTTTAGAAAATAGGCTGTGAGGTATGCTTTTTTTTTTTTTTTTTGCTTATCCAAGCTTACGGAGAACTTTTTTAATTTTTTTTTTAAAATCAAATAAAATATTTTAAAAAAAATAAATCAAAAGCATAGACCTACGCGCCGTAGCTCATTTCACATACCAACGTATGCAGGCTTCTGAGACAGACCTTCTTCTTTGTTTGGCCTTATTGATTTTGCTGCGATATAATAGACTTCAAAACTTGTTACATCTAGAAAGCAACTTATTTGCAACAAATTGTGCCTTCATCATCATCCCGTGTAATTTACGCGCTACTCAAACATGCCATCTTTAAAATGTCACATATTGATTTGTCATTTCTTCATAGGATTTTAATCCCTCTGGTATAGATTATGTCACCTCTTGTTGATCAACAATGCTAAGTGCCCGGTTCCATTCCATGCATGGGGAACATGCATTGACTGCTGTATTGACTGCTATTGAATATAGATGGCTGGTTTGGTTTAGTGTATGGTTTATAATGAATGGACAACCCCCCCCCCCCCCCCCCCCCCCCCCCCCCCCCCCCCCCCCTTCGCATACACACGCACACTGGCAGGCAAGCTTTTGTTTGGCAGGTCATTCACGTGCACATCGGCAGGCAACAAAAGCTGCCGTAACGTTTCAGGTGACGTCATCTATATCAGGGGTGGGCAACCTTTTTTAATGAATGGGCCAGATATAAGGAGTGAACAATTGACTGGGGCCGCACCTAACCACATTTTCTAGCAATGACCTGCTGTTGATTTCAAACCTATGATTCCTAAGACTTTTAAGCAAAAGGTGTGTGTGCTGTATAATCTATCTTCACAAAAATGTACAGATGACAATTAATAGGGAAAATAGACCTACCTGACAGCATTCAATGAGCAAGCTCGTTTTTTGTGATGATGTAAAATAATTTTATTTTTTTATTTTTTTTAAAATTTCTTTCTTGAGACATCTCACGGGCCACAAAAAAGCACACTAGCGGGCCACATGCAGCCCGCAGGTTTCCCACTGGCCACCCCTGATTTATATAAAGAACAAATTAGAAAATCAATTTGCATGATAGCATGAGAGACTTTGTTATTCTGGACACAGCATAGAACCATGATATGAATCAGTGATTAGATTAAGATTTCATAGCGCTACCTCCCCTTTATTAGAAGATTATTACCTTTCCTGAAATGTTACTGCGGCCAAAGTTTATGAATCATAGGTTGTGTGGAAGCCATTTCTATCATGAAGCACCAAAATTAAGGTGGCTAACTCTGCTATGGTGACCGGCAATGATTTGCTTCAAAATATCAGAGGATGTGTATATTGATAAAAAAAGATGATATGCCAAGTTTGAATTTTTTCCAAAAAGTCGTTTTTGATTTACAGAATTTTTCGTTTTTTGAAAACCCATTGACTAAATACAGGAGCCGTAGCCGAATTCCCAAATACTGCCAAATTTCAGAAAACACATAGTTTTGTAAATATTTGTTTCTCTTCTTTAAAATCAATGTGAAAATTGAGGGAATTTTCAAAAAATAAAGAAAAACATAAGAAATTTCAAAAATGATCCGAAAGTCCTGAAATAGGTAGAGGAAAGACTTATCTTTACTGTGGTCTCAGTATAAAGAGTATAGATATAATAGATTTGGTATTACAACAGTTTTTCTGTAGTGGTGTAGGAGCCGAGTTAGCTACCTTAAAGGTATTAGGGAGTGTTCATAAATACTTTGGTGGGGGGTTGGAAACAATTGAGCCATGGACATCTTTTTTTTTTGGACCCCCCCAAATAGGGTGGGGTTTTTTCTTGACCCCCCCTTTCAAGAAACTTTTTTTTTGTTGACCCCCCCCCCCCCGTCAAAATGCTGCTTTGTCAAAAATACAACCTTTTTTTTGACCCCCCCCCCCCCCTATACAAGCACTTTTTTCCCTGACCCCCCCCCTTTTAAGAACCTTTTTTTGGTTGGCCCCCCCCTCATATTTTCCAACCCCCCCCACCAAAGTATTTATGAACACTCCCTTATGTGATCTTTCCAGGGAACACCCTCATGAATAGAGGGCACACTCGGGAAAGATCACATAATATGCCTTTAAATTATAAAAACAAATTAATAATAAATACTCTTTTTTAAAAAAATTAAAAAAATGAATCAGCCAAATTGGGCTACTAAACAGTGTATCTGGCAACAATGATAGGTCAATGCCCTGCATGCAGCTGCTGTGCCTCAAAGTGGGTCACATATATTTATCAAAGACGAGCAAATTGTTTCATATTTTATTTTAAAAAAAAGATAAATATTATAATAAAGTGTGATCAAATGCGAGAAATGAGGCACAGTGAGAGAAATATGAAATTGAGTTATTTATATCATGATAATAAAAAAGAGTTGTTTGATGATCGCACAAGCGTGAAACTCTGAGTAGCAACCTACCGTTCCAAATGGTTTAACTTATGCACTCTGCAAGAAGATTGCTTCTTTACCAGTGTATCATGATAATATGTGATGCGATCTGTGAAAACCCGCCACATGGTGGCATTTTTCATTTTGGAGATATTTATATCATAAGAAAGCTAAAACTGTGCTGATTACAGAACTGTTTCTATCATTATTCTACGATCACTACAAACAAAGTTATGAGTGAATGCTGATTGTAATGTCATAAAAAGCTACAAAACAAGAAATCATGAAAACAGGCCAAAAAAGTCAATACAATAACATTATACGGTTAATAATAGAAGTGACTTAAGTAAGTTTTCAAAGGTGAAATTTCATGAAAGATGATGACACAAAGTATTGGAATTTGATTTTCTTTGAAAAAATCTTTAAATTTTTTTAAAATTTTTCATTTTATTTTTATTTTAAATTTTTATTTTACCCATAATCCATAGTTCACATTTTGCGACATCCGACGGGTTTTCACAGATCACATCACATTATGTATAAATTAAGTACATTGTGGTACCAAAGTCAATGTGCTTCTCAAGTATCTATGGTACAAACGACTGTACTTGAATTTGGGATGTTATTTCTAACAATCTGTGCATACATTTCTCTGATTATCTATTCTGGCAGGGAGGCTGTCTCATTAGCGTTCAATAGAATTTTAGTTGGTTAAAATTGAGTGAGGAAAATGTGATTTATGCCCATTTATATAGAACTGTACATCTTAAAAACCAAACAAGATTTGTGATTTTTCTTTTATAAGCTCTTTGAATTTCACTATTAAATATTGGCGCACACTCTAATCCAATGATCACAAAAGCCTGATTTTATCTTTGCTCTGCTGAATTCACAAAATAATCACATAATTTTGTCATTATTTTTCAGCATTCATGGTATGAAAATAATATCTGAGCAAGTATGTTTTGTCTTATTAATTAGCTATTGTGTCACACGTGCATGTATCCACTTATTCATCAATATCATGCATCATTGAGTACAATGTTGTGTTAAGGGTACTGTCAACCCTTTTTTATGAAATTAATCAAGCACTGTAACTTTTAAAATGTAATGTGCATAAATATACAATTTTTCAAATGAAATGAGTCAGAGAATCCATTTTTGGTATTAAATTTCACAAAAAATAGTGATTTTTACATTTTTGCCCAAAAATCACTTTTTTGGCACCAACAATTTTCAGACAACCTAACAAAATCTGTTTTTGATTCAAAACTTCAAAATTTCACCAAAATCATCTAAAGTCAATTATCTAGGAATCCGTTTTTTTTTATTGGATTGGGAATTTTGAATCAAAAACTGATTTTGTTAGGTTGTCTGAAGATTGTTGGCGCCAAAAAAGTGATTTTTAGGCAAAAATCAATATTTTCAGTGAAATTTGATACCAAAAATGGATTCTCTGATTCAATTCATTAAAAAAATGTGTAGTTTTTTTGTTCATCACATTTATAGTTTAAAAGTTACAGTGCTTGATAAATTTGGCGCCTAACAGGGTTGACACTCCCCATTAAGGACATTTAAAGTGTTGTTATCAAATCAATGGAGCAAATGAAAAATAAATACCTCAAATTGTAGGTAGATTCACTCTTTATTTTCATGAATTTGAGTTGGATACAAGAGCAGGGCTGTCATTAAGCTGGTTGGCGCCGGTCGGGAGGAGCCGGCACTCGCGATTGCCGACCGGCACTCTTTAAAACAAGGCGGTTCTCGAACGGCGCGTCTCGCCTGTTCATCAAAAGTGACTTGAAAGAAATGATGATGAAACATATGATACAATGTAGCACTGTCACAGAGGTATGCATTGTAGTTAATGCAAGGGATGTAATACCTTGAAAAATTTAATCAACAAAAAGAACACACCAACCCCCTTCCCTACACCAAATCACATCAAGATAGGCCTTACAGATCTTATTAGACCCCAGATGACCTCTGATGACCTTGAAAATTTAATCAGCAAAAAGAACACACCATCCCTCTTCCGTCCACCAAATCCCATCAAGATAGGCCTTACGGATCTTATTTGACCCCAGATGACCTTGAATGACCTCCGATGACCTTGAAAATTTAATCAGCAAAAAGAACACACCATCCCTCTTCCGTCCACCAAATCACATCAAGATAGGCCTTACAGATCTAATTTGACCTCTGATGACCCCGAAAAATTAATCAACAAAAAGAACACACCATCCCTCTTCCGTCCACCAAATCCCATCAAGATAGGCCTTACTGATCTATTTGACCCCATATTTGACCCCCGATGACCCCTGAAAAATTAATCAACAAAAAGAACACACCACCCCCTTCCCTCCACCAAAGCCCATCAAGATAGGCCTTACTGATCTATTTGACCCCCGATGACCCCGAAAAATTAATCAACAAAAAGAACACACCACCCCCCTTCCCTCCACCAAATCCCACCAAGATAGGCCGTACTGATCTATTTGACCCCATATTTGACCCCCAATGACCCCGAAAAATTAATCAACAAAAAGAACACACCCCCCCCCCCCCTTCCCTCCACCAAATCCCATCAAGATAGGCCTTACTGATCTATTTGACCCCAGATTTGACCCCAGATGACCCCGAAAAATTAATCAACAAAAAGAACACACCATCCCTCTTCCGTCCACCAAATCCCATCAAGATAGGCCTTATGGATCTTATTTGACCCCCGATGACCTTGAATGACCTCTGATGACCTTGAAAATTTATTCAGCAAAAAGAACACACCACTCCCCTTCCCTCCACCAAATCTCATCAATATGGGCCTTACTTATCTATTTGACCCCATATTTGACCCCGATGACCTACTGGTGACCTTGAAAATTTAATCAGCAAAAAGAACACACCACCCCCTCCCCTCCACCAAATCCCATCAAGATAGGCCTTACTGATCTATTTGACCCCATATTTGACCCCCGATGACCTTGAATGACCTCCGATGACCTTGAAAATTTAATCAGCTAAAAGAACACACCACCCCCTTCCCTCCACCAAATCCCATCAAGATCGGCCTTACGGATCTTATTTGACCCCATATTTGACCCCGATGACCTTGAATGACCTCCAATGACCTTGAAAATCTAATCAGCAAAAGAACACCCCACCCCCTTCCCTGACATCAAGTCCCATCAAGATAGGCCTTACGGATCTCTAGATATCGCGTCACAACGCGTCTCAAAAGTTTTAAGCATATTTGACCCCGATGACCTTGTATGACCCCCGATGACCTTGAAAAATCAATCAGCAACAGAACGCACCACCCCCTTCCCTCCACCAAGTCCCATCACGATAGGCCTTACGGATCTTCAGATATCGCGTCACAAAGGTATTTCTTAGCACACGGCTGACGGTGGATGGCATACGGCATACGGCGGACGCCGGACAGAAATAGTGATAACATAGTCTCTTTCTGATTACATCAGGCGAGACAAAAAGGGTAAAAAAAACGGCACTAAAAAAATTTAAAAAAAATTGTGGCTAAAATCATTAAACTGCTTTATTAAAACAAGAAATTATGTGGCAAGAAAGTGCATTAATAACCCCTAAAAAACCATTAAGAATGCCTCTAGACCCCATGTCATGATCCACTGCACTTCGTTTGCAACACTTATTCCGTTCGCCATCAGTAAAATTAACCGCCACTAAATTTTGGCTAGTGACAGCCCTGTACAAGAGGTATACATCTAAAATCAGAAATAAGACTTTTTATGAATTTGACTTATCATGACCTTATCCCACATTAGTGCAATTAATTGAATCAAATAAGCTACTACTGCATTATGCCTCATTTACATTCATTCACAAATGGTAAATTATTACCAAATAAAATGATTATGATGATTACTTTCATTATCCAACTGGTCATAAGGCAAAAAAAAAAAGAGGTTTGTCTCAAATGACATGAGATACTGAAAATCTAATGCGGTCTGCGGATTTTTTTTCTTTTTCAATTTAGACCTGATCGTCATTTGTTTGGCCAAAAAGTTGGATTTTGCATGATTTTTTGGAGAAAATTGGAAGAAAAAAAAATTGAAAAAAAATTGGGGAAAAAAAAAAAAAGGAAAAAAAAATAAACCCATTAAAAAAAAAAGCTAACGCAGGCGGTTTCGCAAATGCGTGCGGGTCATTTGAGACAAACCTTTTTCTGTTTTTTTGGCCTAATGGTTTTAACAATAATGCTTTTAGTACCTAATTAATACAAGATATTTCATTGGGAAAAACAATAAAATGGTAAAAACCTGGATAGATGGATCATCAGGTTTTATTTGTTTTTTATTCATTTATATTTCAACACCGGTGTACCAATGTCACCCGGTTCATGTCACCTTGTGCTCCTAAAATAAGAACCATTGGAGTTATGCAACTGAAACGTTGGAATACAACTAATTTAAGGATGCCCCTCATGTAGAATAGAAAAGATAAAGTTGAAAATCTGGCCATCAATCGGAACACCAGATAATCATTCCAATCTCCTCCTATAATGTGTACATTTTTGTTAGAAAAGGAAATATTTTTAGGTAGCAAATTTTGACTTGACTTTAGCAACTTTTACAATCAGCCAATGAGGGCAGCAAAACAATTTTTTACTTGAGCGATGGATACTTCAAATCACTTGTACATGTATACAGCCCTCAAATTAAGAAATGGAAAGGGCAATGCAATTTCAGGCAATTTGAAAAGGCACCAAGGCAATTATGTACTTTTCAATGGAGTAAAAACAGCCAGAAGTTGAGGGCATCGAGGCAACTAGGTGGGGCACCCACGGCAATTGCCTTCGGTGCCTTCGGTTAATTTGAGGGCTGCATGTATAGCATCAATCTGAAGCAAGCAGTGTGTCCACATCATCAAATGAGCACTCACCTTTTCAAATATCTTTAATTTTTTCTTGATACTGATTCAGCTAAAGACTTCACGGAGGAGTCCAGCAAGCACAACATTGTGTATTATATGTAACAAAAATCATTATCAAGTTCAAATCCCATATATAGAAAAAACATCACTCTTATAAAACGAATAAAAACTGCCATCTCTTATCATGCACATTTTTGTAACTACTGTGATTGTAAGGGCCACATGATGCTTAAATGTGATGCAGCACATCAAATGGGCGGGAAAAAAGAAAGGAAATGGAAAGAAAAGAGGAGGGGAGGGAGGAGGGGAGGACAATTGAGGGACAATGTTTTAAGAATTTCAGGGCTGGAACCAGGGACCTGTCATCCGTCATCTGTTTGTGCTCAGGTTGATGCTAGACAAGTACTGTTTGAAATAGAGAATACATTAAGTCATGGAACGTCAGGGTATTGACATCTAATATAAAAAGGTATTGAACTTGTATAAGACACAATGCTATTTATAACCATTTCATTTAGTTCAGGGCTGGAACCAGGGACCTGTAATCCGTCATAAGAAATGTTGATGGTAAATTCTTTTTATAATTGGTGTGTTTGTGCTCAGGTTGATGCTAGACAAGTACTGATTGAAATAGAGAATACATTAAGTCATGGAACGACAGGGTATTGACATCAAATATAAAAAGGTATTGAACTTGTATAAGACACAATGCTATTTATAACCATTTCATTTAGTCCAGGGCTGGAACAAGGGACCTGTCATAAGAAATGTTGATGGTAAATTCTTTTTATAATTGGTGTGTTTGAGCTCAGGTTGATGCTAGACAAGTACTGTTTGAAATAGAGAATCCATTAAGTCAAAGAACGTCAGGGTATTGACATCAAATATAAAAAGGTATTGAACTTGTATAAGACACAATGCTATTTATAACCATTTCATTTAGTTATCATAATCATAATGCTGGATGACTGTGAGGAAATTATTTTATTTTTGAAAATAAAATTATGAAGCAAAGATGTGATAGTCACTTAAAAGTACAGGATATTGGATTTTATTACTACAAATAGCTTTCATTTATTTTTATTCTGTTAGGCTAAATTAAAAAAAATCATTTGTCTCAAAGCTCCCCCGCGCGTTAGTTTATTGATGAGCATTAGAAGAAGAAAAAAATCTTAAAAAAAATTAAAAAAATCCCAAAAATTCCCAAAATTTCACAGATTTTCCCGATTTTTATTGATCACATCATTTTAAAAACCAAAAAGTCACTTTGACAAGGATTTCAATATTTTATATTTAAAAAAAAACCACCAACGCATTCCGCATTAGGTTTTGAAATCTGAAGAGCGTTAAAACAAAAGATTTTTTTAATTCAGCCTTATAAAAGGCTTTGAAGAGAGTTTGAAAAATGGTAACAGCAAAACTAATTATGACAAGAGGTGACGCTTGATTGGTGTAGGCTGCTGACATTTGCCTACAAATCCTATCCACATTCCTTAACCCTAACACTCTTGAGTACTACGAATCACTACGATGCGGTGTGCTTGTGTCACTGGCTCGGCAGTTTTTCGATGAAATAATGGCCCCAGGGTACATACAGGGGGGAATATGCCTAGCGGTAGATCGTCTGCCTCTGAACCCAGAGGTCCGGGGTTCGAGCCCAGGGGAGTGGGGGCACTTTTTCCCCTCGCTATTTGGCCGCGAAAAAATTCTTTGGAAAAGTTGCCTCTGGGGTTAGGGTTTTTGATTCATTTTATTTACGCTTCATTGGTGTAGGCAGCTGACATTTGCCTACAAAGCCTATCCACGTTGCTTAATGATTCATTTGTTTTGAATTGAACATAAAAAGGTCTACACTTTTACGATTTAAGGGAGATGTTACTCATTCATAATTTAGCAACTTTTTTCTTTCTCTCCTATTTCAAGGTAGCTCTGCCACAGAGCCCTCTTCAATGCCCGTCAGCTACACTTAATATACATGCATATAGCGTCAGCCAATCACATACATTGATCATACTCAAATTGGTAACATTGACAAGTGAGAGTCAAATGCCTCAAATTGCCAATACAGCATCAAAGATACAGCGTGTAATATTATAGGCCAATGAAACTTAATTCTGAGTTTCCCGTCACATTTTTCAGCTTATAATACAACTATTGCATAAAATTCATTATTTGATTACAATTTATTATTGTACATTATTTTACATGTTACACAGTGCCAAATCATGGGTTCATAGTTTGACAATCTTTGTAGATGTTTTACAACAGATTGAGAAAAGAACACAATTTGTTTTATCAAATAAGGGAAATGTTAAATTTCTACAATTTACCAGGATTGATAATCAGGAACTAATGAGGCTCTATACCCCTACTGCAAAGATAACCTGCTGAAATCATTAGGATGTGACAGATATTTTTACTATTGTGCATTTTGATATGATAAAGTCAAGGTCTAATTGTAAATAATTCAAATTCAAATGAAAATAATGACGTTTTTGTCAAAAACATAACGAGAGCGGGTGAAGTGAAACTCATCATTGAGTTATAAGGGCCTAATAGGTGATCAGCCATGCCAGCTGGCCCACTGTAGAATCTAACCACTCCAGCCCACACCAGTATGGGGAAATTGGCAGAACACATGGTCAAATTTTCGCGAAAATAGCCAACATTTTTTGTGAAAATAGACCCATTTGTAAAAGTTACCCTATTATTAGGGATTTTCCAGCACATATACCCCATGTTTAGGGATTGTTTGCAAAAAAAGCGACCCATTAGAGCAGCAGCACATCCCCGTATACCGTATTAGGTGAGTACCCCCCACCCCGGGTCTGACAAAGCATCCTAAATTCATATTTACAGGCATGTGGGTGGCTGAACCTAGGGCAAGGTGGATGGACAGAATCAAAATTCTTACTGGACAACCTCTAACAGGGGTATGCAAACTAGCTGCTGACCGACAACAGTGGAGAGCCATCTTGAAAGTCACTAACTGTCAGACATGACGGAGGCGTACCAGACAGACAGACGGGTGGCTGAACACTCCCCCTCCCCTCCTGCTGCAGTTACGCCCTAAAAGTCATTCACCTTAAACCATTATTGGTACCTGTGTAAGTGATTTATAATTCAATAAAAGCCTAGCAATCATGTGAGAACGTTTCAAACATAGTCATGTTGTTTGGCATTAAAAAAAACCTGTGTGTTATAATCACTAATCACATAGCAATCAAGGTGCAATATTTGATGTGTTCTACCAAAACCAGACGGATTGGGCAGAGCTCCAAACTGAGAAATAGCCAAAAACCTAATTGGTGGTGATTTTTGGGGAATTTGAGGTTCTTGGAAATAATGAATCTTCAGAGTGTTTATAACATTATTGTGAAAGTTTCAGATTAACAAATCAAACCAATATTTTTGGGCAGTCTGATTAAAAAAGAAAGTACCATTGTAAAGCTGAAGATCTCTACTTTAATAATCAATTACTAACTCAATTTTGATATCTTGCCCAATAGTGTCTTGTTTCGGTAGAACACGTCACATATTTTCTTCAACATACAGTGTGTCCCAATAAAAAACTGGGTCCAAAACCGAGAGAACCAAATAAGTTAACACTTTTCGTGCGGCAGGCGGCAGCAGACGACATTCCAAAATATCACCAAATGTTTCAAAAATGTTAGAATTATTGAATTTGATCACCATTGGAATCATCATGAAAAGATGCATTAAAATAAGTACAAACATGCCTAGTATTGGTTCAGTAATCCTTGAGATAGACTTTGAAAGTTGGGAAAGGTTTCTGAAAAAATGTTTTGTATATTGTAAACCTAATAATCGCACGGAAAGTGTTAACACTTTCCAGGCGGCTATTGGTTTTACCATATTTAAAACGTATTTTTCAGAAACCTTTCCCAACTTTCAAGGCCTATCTCAAGGATTACTGAACCAATACTAGGCATGTTTGTACTTATTTTAATGCATTTCTCATGCTAATTCTAAATATTGTAATGAAATTCAATAGTTTTGATATTTTTGAAACATTTTGTGAACATCTGGAAGGTCGTCTGCAGACGCCTGCCGCGTGGAAAGTGTTAAAACAAAGTAAATCAATGCTATTATCAATCTGGGTCGATTTCCCATTCAGGAAGCATTCCTGAACTGGAAGTATTACCCAATGCAATGCGATATTGTTGGTTAGTAGTTCTCTACATGAACCAGCTTTTCATAATGTCCCCGGTATATTGATGAGTGCCTCGTTGTAAAGAGACCCCGTGATGGCTCTGTTACCACAAGATCGGACCACGGCCTGAACCTTAGGGTTCCTAAGACAAACAAGTGTGCCGGGGATAGGGCCTTTTCAGTGGCTGCTCCTATCCTATTCAATGGAACAAGATTCCAATCCATATTCGTAATGCTCCTACTGTCACAGGGTTCAAATCCCTTCTTAAAACACACCTCTTCTCCTAATTTCTGCTCTTTCCCTTTGTATTGTTTTTGTTTTTGTCGTTGCGCTGTGTATCCTTTGGCAAAGGCGCATTATAAATGCCGTGTTATTATTATTATTATTATTATTTATTATTATTATAAGGCTAAGAGATAAGCCATATGTTACTTCACATAATCATGTAGGAGAAGCAGTGACACAGTCAACAGGTTCTTTTGTGCAGGTCACTGAATAGTGGGCCCATAGGAATGTGCACACGGCTGTTTGATCCAACATAATTTGTTCGTTTTATTCTATGAACACCGCAACTTGCTTGCCCGGTTCTGGTTTTAACTGATTCAAGTACCTGAATATACTGGTCATCTTTTGTTGAAATTTCAGAACATTTGTTGGTGCCATTTTTGAGAAATAGAGCTTTGAATATTATTATTAACTATAATAGCGCCCTCATCGGCCACATTTCCCATAGAGTTACATGTAAAATGTGTGTGAAGTAGAAAATGCCGAAAATTTAGAAAGGGCTCGAACATATTTCGTGAAATTTTCACCGTATACTCGTATTCATTAGCGCTATCAAAATCAGGTCAAACCATAGCTGAGCCACTATGTAATCTTTTTTTATTCCATAATTTTAATTATAAATCGGACAGTCAAACAGCCATGTGCAGTAAAATGGTGACAAAAAAACCTGATTTCTGACCACTAAAAAGTGAAATGGTACCTTTTAGAGAGCATTTTGCTGTAAGATCAGGGATATTTTTTTCTCTCTAAAAAGTGCAAACAATAGGTAGGGTAGGCTGTTTGTTTTTCAAAATGACTAGATGAAAAGACTCTATATCCAACGAGATTGGAAAAGTCCAGATATTACATGTATAATGGCCATAAGTTTCCTGTAAATTTCACAAATGTTACAGATTCATCTAGACTAGATGATCTACACATTTACACGCATTGTGCATGGCGGTGATGTCCCATTAATCATAATTATAATCCTATAGTCATTTACAAATAAAACAAAACATTTAAAAAACTTATTTGCAATGCATGGTTACAAACATCCATGGGTGGATTTTCCGACGGCAAAAAGGTTCATTTTTGGTGACATTTTTATATTTTCTCCAGTGTTAAAACAGTATTAAAATACAAAGAAAAGCAACTGACTCCAGTAATTTATTGGACTATGCTTCTTCAAATTTTAATTTCACATTGTGAAGTACCATATCAGCTTGCTTCATTTTCTTGCTTCACAGAGCTCATCTCATGTTTTAAAAATATTTAAAAGTACCGCATTTCACATAGCATTTTTTACTAATTTTTAAAAATCTAATTCCGCATAGCCTTTTTCTCATTTCTTCTGAGACAAACTTGTGGTTTTTTTCTAAATAAAGTAAGTGGGCCGGTCTGTTGGGTGCTTTTGTAAGAGATGGGAGCAACATTTTGCTAGCAATGTAACGCATATCAAAACCTTTTCCTATAAAAGTCAACTAAACAGTACTTGTATATAGCCAGTGTCTAACTGCACGACTGCTCCAAGGACGTCACTGGTATACATGTACAATGTACATTGGACTATACTTAGTATACAGTATGTTGAAGGCAGGGGTCGATTTTAACTTTTTTTAACAACTTGTCCGTTGAAAAAGCTTGGGCCAGTTGTTGTATTTTACAACTTGCCCGCCAGCATTTCAGCTTGCCCTTACATTTTTCTGAGTTTCAAGGTATTTCAGAGTTACATTTTTTTCCTCATAATAAATCCAAATTCATGGCGTCGGAGCTATACACACGTGTGTACACACACGGAAAATCTTGTATTGATATCGATATTTGGCCATCGTATTACTGTTTTGGTACACCATAAAATACCGTCAAATTCTACATTTCAATAGATAAAACATAGATTTAGTTGCTTATAATAGTTTCAAGAAAGGTACTAAACACTTTCAGCAAACCATCAATGTTTTACTCGCCGAACGACGATGTACTTTTTTTCTTTTTCTTTTTTTGGATATTTTTAGATTGACCTGAGAGGTAAATAAATGTGTGAATACGTCATCAGTATATGCGCAGATTCGATAAATAATTAAACATAAAATATAAATAATTAAATGTGTGCATACGTTATTAAAAGCATCATATTTAGGGTGTATCGGTACCAGATACAGCGCATTTGATCGGCGAAGTTGACATTTCTGACAAAACGAGAACGAGGCAAACCCGGAAGTTAGAAGGCGATTGCTGTGAGTGAAATATGGAAATACGCACATACCTATACGAGTCATAATACGCTTAGATTGACAACTGGACACACGGGCAAGTAAGGCTGTACTACAACTTGCCCGACGCATTTACAACTCTCAATTGCCAACGGGCAAGCGTTAATGTCGAACCCTGGTTGAAGGCTATGCACAGGGTACTGTGTGCGTGAAAATGTTAGGTGTGATCGGATAAGTTGGATTGGCGGGTGACTTAATGAACCTATTAAGTTGATACCGAGTTCATTGGATTCCTAAGAAAATTCCGAAACAAAGAAACCGTGTAAGTAGTGAAATGGATGGCGCCCTAGCAAGTTATGAATAGGAGAAAGGAGTACCGGCTCCGACCACGCAATGAATTTAGGCAAATACGAGGGTATTTAAAGTTAATTTGCGGGTGAACGTGATATCCGAAAAATATACCGATCGTTTTATTAATTGATCGTCGTTTCGCAACAGTTGACCAAGGTTTTGATATGATATAGGTGCTGATAGTCTCCGCATGTTGGCCTGTTGCCGCCAAAAAATACCCGAAGGGATGGCAGCGGTTATAATTGGCTTACAAATAATGGATTTATCAATGATGTTTGATTGTATTGTGCAAGTTTCTCTGTCATTATCAGACCATGTATAAACGGCAAAAAGGTTCAATGTTTGTGACAATTTGTCATTTTTAAATCTAGACCCTACAAACCATCACAATCTGAAATGATTTTAAGCTAAATACATGATTATCTTTGATGTTAACCGCATCGTTTAACTAAAGGCAATTCTCTAAAAATGATATGCAATTTTCTTCTCAATTTTCTTACCAAATAATTGGCAAATCCCTGTTGCCCGCCAAAATCATCCTCTGCCAAGATCCAATAAATTCATGATTTTAAAATAAATCTTTAACTCTATTTAGAAATACACACATGCTTTTGCTACGCTTGATTAGATATTGGATTGCTGTTATCTGACTGACCATGTCTGTATGTTACTTCCATGGAATGACTAAGCTTTATTGTCTGTCTGAAGAATAAATGCAATTTCATACTATATTAGACACAATAAACATGGTGTTAGTATTGTTGATCATGTAAATATAGTATTAGAACAGGGACAATCGAATGAAGGGACAAGAAACGGCCTATTGTATCGTTACATCATCGTATTCAATTGCAAAACATGCGAGTTGCGGGTGTGTTTTTATTCAAGGAACTCAAAGGTTGCCCTATAATCTTTCGAAAAATGATCAAAATATATTTTTCCAAAAAACTTAGGCCTAGGTCAAACTGAATACAATTTATACGTGATTTGTTCAAAAAATAACGTGCTAGTGTTAATAATAATCGGTATATTTGAGAAAAATGTGATAATTTTAGATTTATAAAAAATGTGAAAACGTGCTAGAACAAAGTAATTAATATTTTTCCTGGGAAGTTTAAACTATAGACATTTTGTTCCTATTGATTCCAATATCCAAATTAATCGGAAAATGATGTTCTTTGATGATATATATTTGCATTTCTAGAGTATAGTAGTTCAGTAGGAATTGCACAGGTATGTAGTCAAGTGGATATCTTCACAATTATGAAATGACCGTGAAGTAGGGTATAAATGCAATTTTATTGCTGAAAAGGATACATGAGGCAGGATGTCTAGATTCAGATTTTGTTTTATTGACGTCAAAGCCACGTCCTTTTCGATAATGTTATAATTATGACAAATATAGTTTGTCTTATAAACATAATATCATGTTTGGTATCAAATTAAAGCTGTTGACTCCTAGAATACATATAATAAATACATAAAATGATAGTAATTTTATGTCACCTGTAATTTTATGTCACGTACTATACAACGCCATATCCTGCCTGTCAATTTGAACATGTGATACTTCATCCATGGTACAAATAAAACTGTCAACTGTTTGTTAGTAATAGATTTGGAGTTAGAGGCATCAGCAAACTGATAATTATTTGTTTTGAAAACGTTCAAATATTTAATACAAGTAGATTGAGACTATGGTCTTCATTATTTGTGATTATTTTGATTAATTAAAACCGTGCCTTGTTGAAGGGCTACAGTATAATACTTTATCAAACATAACAATTCCACCCTCAGAACATAAGAAACCCCTATACTGCAGTTACCAGTATTCTCATTATATTGCTTCTCCACTGATTTTCTTAAGGACTTGTGAATAGTTGCGTACATGCATGTAAATCTACATTAGGCCTACATTTATTTTGAAACAAACAAGCAAAGACTTATATTTTGAAATTAACAACATTGAGAACAGCTTAGACAGTAAAAAATACTCAGATAAAAACAATTGCGTCATTACTCATCTGCCTAAATTTGAATATATAGGCTGTGCTTTAATTTTATACCAAACACGATATGTTTGTGTTGCCCAAATATATTTGTCATTATAACAGTGGCGTAGCTAAGTTTTTCATAGGGGGGGGGGGGGCATGAAATGAATGTTAACCGACAAGATTGTCTAGTAAAGAATTTCGCGCGTAGCGCGCGAACATTTTCGACTTAACACTTATTTTTGCTCTAATTAAGCTCGTTGCATATGGGGACGCGGGCAAAATATTGCCATCTGTGTACTTTTGACCATCATTATTCCATGATTCCTCTTGTCAAATGAACCGACAGTGCCAATCTCAACCGACACGACAGTCACTATTGGGGTGAGGTGGTCGCCACTGCATTATAACATAATCGATGAAGGGGGTGTGGCTTAACAATCAAAAAAGTTGCCCAATAGTGCCATTTTGGCACCCGGTGGTCTGAATCTAGACTTACTCATCCATGATTTTCAGCAATAAAATCACATTTGTACCCTACTTCACGTCATGTCGAGCTTTCACCCGACTAAGAGTCCATCAGTATCGAACAAGGCACACAGCGAGTATGTCGTGCAGTATGATTGCTGAGATTGGTACCAGTGCCCATTCATGAATGTATTGTATATGCTTGCTCAACTGATGATGTTTGCACCCCCGCAGCACGCATACTTATGTAATAGTACAATAGTTTCTTGTCCCTTCATTCGATTGTCCCTGATTAGAATAAGAATGTTCATCATTGCATGTAATTCAGCAGCTTTGCTAATGCGTTTCTACAAAAGAGTTAATAATAATAATAATAATACAAGCGCCTTACGATGTAAACAGCCTCAAGGCGCTGCACGGAAAAATCTTAAAAACTACAGAAAATCTTTAAAAGTACAACAGGATATATGCTAAAAATATACAATCAATAAAACTATTATACATACTAAAGAAAAACCACCGAGATAGTCAATACAAATATATAACTCAGTAAAATACATTATAAAAATATTAAATCCTTCCAACTTGCTTGTCTATATCCAGGGGACATTCAAATAGTGTGTTTAGCAGGCTCAAATGCAAAGGAGATTGCCCGGCTTCAGTGCCTCCAGAACTGGGCAGCTAAACTTATCTTCTGTAAAGCCAAACAAGGCGGTTCTCGAACGGCGCGTCTCGCCTGTTCATCAAAAGTGACTTGAAAGAAATGCTGATGAAACATATGATACAATGTAGCACTGTCACAGAGGTATGCATTGTAGTTAATGCAAGGGATGTAATACCTTGAAAAATTTAATCAACAAAAAGAACACACCAACCCCCTTCCCTACACCAAATCACATCAAGATAGGCCTTACAGATCTTATTAGACCCCAGATGACCTCTGATGACCTTGAAAATTTAATCAGCAAAAAGAACACACCAACCCCCTTCCCTCCACCAAATCACATCAAGATAGGCCTTACCGATCTTATTTGACCCCAGATGACCTCTGATGACCTCGAAAAATTAATCAACAAAAAGAACACATCATCCCTCTTCCGTCCACCAAATCCCATCAAGATAGGCCTTACGGATCTTATTTGACCCCAGATGACCTTGAATGACCTCCGATGACCTTGAAAATTTAATCAGCAAAAAGAACACCCCATCCCTCTTCCGTCCACCAAATCCCATCAAGATAGGCCTTACTGATCTATTTGACCCCATATTTGACCCCTGATGACCCCGAAAAATTAATCAACAAAGAACACACCACCCCCCTTCCCTCCACCAAATCCCATCAAGATAGGCCTTACTGATCTATTTGACCCCATATTTGACCCCCGATGACCCCGAAAAATTAATCAACAAAAAGAACACACCACCCCCCTTCCCTCCACCAAATCCCATCAAGATAGGCCTTACTGATCTATTTGACCCCCGATGACCCCGAAAAATTAATCAACAAAAAGAACACACCACCCCCCTTCCCTCCACCAAATCCCATCAAGATAGGCCTTACTGATCTATTTGACCCCATATTTGACCCCCAATGACCCCGAAAAATTAATCAACAAAAAGAACACACCACCCCCCTTCCCTCCACCAAATCCCATCAAGATAGGCCTTACTGATCTATTTGACCCCCAATGACCCCGACAAATTAATCAACAAAAAGAACACACCATCCCTCTTCCGTCCACCAAATCCCATCAAGATAGGCCTTACTGATCTATTTGACCCCATATTTGACCCCGATGACCTCTGGTGACCTTGAAAATTTAGTCAGCAAAAAGAACACACCACCCCCCTTCCCTCCACCAAATCCCATCAAGATAGGCCTTACTGATCTATTTCACCCCATATTTTACCCCCGATGACCTTGAATGACCTCCGATGACCTTGAAAATTTAATCAGCAAAAAGAACACACCACCCCCTTCCCTCCACCAAATCCCATCAAGATCGGCCTTACGGATCTTATTTGACCCCATATTTGACCCCGATGACCTTGAATGACCTCCAATGACCTTGAAAATCTAATCAGCAAAAAAACACCCCACCCCCTTCCCTGACATCAAGTCCCATCAAGATAGGCCTTACGGATCTCTAGATATCGCGTCACAACGCGTCTCAAAAGTTTTAAGCATATTTGACCCCGATGACCTTGTATGATCCCGATGACCTTGAAAAATCAATCAGCAACAGAACGCACCACCCCCCTTCCCTCCACCAAGTCCCATCACGATAGGCCTTACGGATCTCCAGATATCGCGTCACAAAGGTATTTCTTAGTACACGGCTGACGGCGGACGGCGGACGGCATACGGCGGACGCCGGACGCCGGACGCCGGACAGAAATAGTGATAACATAGTCTCTTTCTGATTACATCAGGCGAGACAAAAAGACCACGCATCCCCACTTTTGCACCAACTGCCGCTGGCTACCTGTTAAAGGGACATAAAAGTGGTATTGCAAATTGGCGAAAATTTGGTCTATAATGAAGCAAAGAAATGGGTACCGTTTTTTCCCCAAAATCACCCTTAGAAATGAGTAGGGGTTTTGAATTTCCAGCTGCACATCCCCGACCAAACCAAATCCAAGTATCCATTTTTGTTGTTTCTACTAACAAAAACACAGCAAAACTTGATTAAAACAATATCATCGCTATTTATTGAAAAACGCCCTCTATGCAAATATGGTTCGCGTTATGTATCACACGTACTGCAGGGGGATACTGTCGGACGTAAAATGCTCATCCCGGCTGTACGAGCATTTTTGAATCGACGTTTTCTTGTACAAAGAGGGCTGATTTTTCTTAATCCTTATAGGTGTAAGTTCATACATGTAATACAATTATAAAAATATACTCATCTCAGTTTTTATCATAATTGAGGGCGCATCCTCCAACACATCTCTTAGTGCCCCTTTAAGTAATCTTCAGGTATCAGAACACTCTATAGTTTAATCAGACCAACAACAAAAAATAGTTGTGTTGCCCTCATCCGGCCGGGTCAAAATTCTGAGAATGTGGGCTGGGTTTTTAAAAAAAACAAAAAAAAACACAATTTTTTTTCTTCTTTTTCTCTTTATTTTAAAGATTTGTTCTTCTTTTTCTCTTTATTTTAAAGATTTTTTCATCTTTTTTTTTAAAGATTTTTTTCCTAAGATTTTTTTTCTCAAGATCTTCCAATCTGTGAAAAGAGATGGGCAAGAAACCAAAATATTCACCATTGGGTTGAAAATACATCCAGTAAGCGTTTTCCTTAGTATCTTCACACATGTTGACTGAAATAATAGGTATAAAATCGTTGATTTGGTAAAATTTAAAATAAAAAAAATAAAAAATCCAGCCGGCCGTCCTTCCCGATTTTAGGCTTGTGAGGTCAACACAACTTTTTTGTTTTTGGCCTCAGTTCCAAATTGGCAAGAAATATTTGCATATGATCGAAATATAAGAAATATTTGGTTTTTATCTCTCCGCGCGCAAAGGTAATACAAGCGAACACACACGGTTGTGGCCGCACGCATGCATCACACACATGATGCACAGTGCGATTCTTGCCTTCATGCACGCCCACATCTTTCTGGGTGCACTACACTAAATGGGGTTTCCCCTACCCTTAAGGACGGTGTTTAAAACTAAAATTGGAAAGTATGCATCACAAAATCCTCAATTAAAAAGTAATACCATTGCGTACATGCCTATGATTGTTTATTAATTATGATTAATGAGACATCACCTACATGCACCCTGACTATAAACTGTGAATATCATCTAGGTCAATTTGAGAGATCTTTCAAATTTGTGCTTTTTACTGGAAACATTGGCGATTACGGTGACATTTCCAAGCTCGTTAGAGAGGTTGTCAACTCCATGGGCATATTTTGGAAAATCGAGCAGTTTCACCTACCTATTTTTTTCACTTTGTAGTGGGGGAATGTGATCATCTTTAAGAAAAAATCACTCTACAAGGTCCAAGTGCGTAATTTAGTGGTCTAAAACAGAGTTTTATATCAGTATTTTTGTACATATCCCTATGGAGCCCTATTTAGTGGTGTGATCCCTGTAATGAGGCTTCGCCAATTTAATACTGATCAAACTATAGAATTTGGAGGAGTATTATCTGTGAGTCGATCAGTGGTCTACAATTTGTTAAAAATCAAGCAATCCTTTCTTTTATACCCCACTAATTGTAGCTTTAACTCTTTATACTATTGTAAAATTGCCCAATACAAAACATGTGACCTGTCACACTTGTTAGACCGATGATACGTGTTAGAAATCTACGCAAATTGTGTGCAAATTGCAGACCGTGGCAAATTGTTTTATTGCACAAATGGTCAGTGACAGGTCATCAGCGGTCATTGAAAAAGAAAATACTATTAAAAGGTGCAGGTTTTTTTCATTTTTTGTTCACTATACATTGTTAAGCTTCTGCCATCTAAAATATGTGATCAAATTAAAGCATGCAATATATTTCCAAAGGCAATATTAATTAAAGGCTATTTAATCGCATGCGGAACGACACATTTACCCTGTACCATAATCTTATATCTTTTATGCACAATCTACTTTCTAAAAAAAATCATGAATAGAGGGCGCTCTCTGGAAAATATCACATAATATGCCTTTAATACACTATGACTGAGAATTGTCTAAAATTGGCTGCAATGAAATATCAAACCAGTGAAAACCATGAATAACATTATCACATTTGTTTAATACCAATTTTGAGATAAAAACAGTAAACCCAAACCAGGACGGCAAGGCCTGGGATGGATAAATGTAAACTCCTCACAAAAAGTATCGAAACACTTTAAAATGATCCAATATATAACGGTATGTGCCGCGCTGAAGACCCCCCTTTTCACCCTCTGCTGCTAGCTCTTATGACCTCTCTTTTGAGCCTGCACCAGTTCTTAAGACCCCAATTTGATTGAAAATTCAAAAATTGTGACATTTTGCGTTTCAAAGCCCCAATTCTTAGGAAATTTTGCATTCTAAAACCCAAAAAAAATTGACCCTATCTATTTTTCGTCATAAAATCAACTCAGTTCAGTTCTGTAGCCCCCCTTCTCAAGACCCTGGGCGGCACACCCTTACCCCAAAGAAAGTTGAGTGCCCCTACCAAAAAAAAAAGTTAAGTGCCCCCCCCCCCCCCCCCCTGGGCTGTGTCCATTTCTAAATGGCACAACATTATTAAAAATTGGTGAAAACCTGATTTTCACTTCCAGCGTATTTCAATTCACACCAAACCTCAAAACTGTTAATAAAGTCTGGCATAAATTACATCACAATAAAGTTGATATCTATTAACTTTGTAGTGGAGATTAAAAGAGGATACAATTATTTGCATATCATTTAAATTGAGCTTTGTGCTGAACATGATCAATATTTTTATGAGTTTGAAAAGAGCATAGCCGGGCAACAGTTTTTGTAAGTCCCGCTACAGTCCCCACCATGTCCCGGGTCAGGGGTTCCAATCATAACAACGTTTAATATTCATAGCTAAATAAATGCACTTTTCCCTATATAATAATTTGGTACCGGTTTATCGACAAGAACTTATACAGGAATACAAACCATCTCGAAATTTACGATCGGCTTCAAAACAACAACTTATCATTGCCTCTGTGTCTACTTTAACTTATGGTCATCGTTCATTGCGTCATGCTTCAGCTGAACTTTGGAATCGACTTCCGTTTCACATCAAGAAAGGGCAAAACTCTAAGCCATTTCAAATCGTCTCTAAAGATACATTTATTCACAATTGCTTTTGATGATTGATTTTCCCTGTTTACAATGTTATTGCATGTTCATCTACATATTGTATTTTTCTTATATTATTGTAATGTTATTTAAGTGTTGTTATGTTATTTGTTAAGCGCTTAGAGACTTTGGTGGGAGGCGCTTTAGAAGCATCGTTTTATTATTATTATTATTATATAAATAATTCTGGGACACCCTGTATCAGCAAATACTAATAATTGAAATCTATTAATCAAGCCTTTGTATGACCATTATTCCACAACACAATGGACCGGTACTTCCCCGATTCAGAATTAATTTATATTATGAATATTTTCCCCAATGGTTGACTGGCAATCAACCATTGATACAATAATAGGCGGCGGTGATGACATGGAAGTCATTCACCGCAAAATATTCTAACAAGGATTTTTTAACATTTTACAAGCCACTTTTCCTATTTGCTAAAATTGGTCCTTACATGGAGACAGCAGTGCCAACCCCACCCTGTTCTACGGGCAAATGTACCTCTCAGGTAGGGTAGGTTGAATGTTTTGTTGTTGTTTTCCCCCAAAATTTCCGAGAACATTTTGTGCCCATTGAGTTGTACACAAACTATATTGGTGGTTAACCACTTTTCGCGGTAATTCGATGTTATTTCACCAATTTCTTCGTAATCATACTGATTTGGACCGTCAAATTTCAGTATGTTAATCAGAAAAATATGATCTTTCATATGATATGAAAATCTCCATATGTTTGAGAAAAATCTGTGTTATGAAAATGTGATCGGGTCATCTACCTTTAAGGTGGCTAACTCGGCTAAGGTGACCAGCAATGATTTGCTTCAAAATATCAGAGGATGTGTATATTGATAAGAAAAGATGATATGCCAAGTTTGAATTTTTTCCAAAAAGCCGTTTTTGATTTACGGAATTTTTCGTTATTTGAAAACCCATTGACTTAACACAGGAGGCGTAGCCGAATTCCCAAATACTGCAACATTTCAGAAAACACATAGTTTTGTAAATATTTTTTTCTCTTCTTTAAAATCAATGTATGCTTAAGACTTTTATTTTATTTTGATGCCAAAACATCAAGGAATAACACAATTTTTTCCCTCTTCAACTGAGAGGTGATGGATGGTTTATTCACTGGGAATGTTAGTACTTTTTCACTATTTTCTAGAAACACTATATTGCCAAATTTTGTGAATTTCTACAGAAAAAACTACATGTTCAATTTGCACAAACAAGGTGCCATATTAAAGGTAATTAAGTTTAGAAAGTTATCTCGTGAGTTTTTACTAATTAAGTGTTTCTAGATCTTTTTACAGCCTTTTGAAAATTTCCCTAAAATCAAAATTGAAAAAAATATTTTTTTCAAAAAGTAAACACTGTATTTGCAAAAACTCACGAGAGAATTTAGGTAATATGCTTATAAATTTATTCCCAAAGTTTCATGGCCATAGCACTTTCCGTTTAGTCTACAGAAATTCAAGAAGGTGAAAATTTAGGGAATTTTCAAAAAATAAAGAAAAACATAAGAAATTTCAAAAATGGTCCGAAAGTCCTGAAATAGGTAGAGGAAAGACTTATTTTCACTGTGGTCTCAGTATAAAGAGTATAGATATAATTGATTTGGTATTATATCAGTTTTTCTGTAGTGGTGTAGGAGCCAAGTTAGCTACCTTAATGCAATAATCTATAATCATCAAAAACAATAAATAAAAAGAAATTGTATTACAGGTTTCAGGTCACTTTAAGGTATATTATGTGATCTTTCCAGGGAACACCCTCAACATCGAAAACAAATTGAGAGCAGATTTTCTTGCAGATTTACATTTCTGATCATAAATTGTACATACATTCCAAGTTACAGGGCGATACGATTCTTAATTAATTCAAAATCATGGTTTTAGAGTGAAAATAAACTCTCGGGATAACACAACAGTTTATATTTTCACTCTAAATTCACTTTAAAACCATGATTTTGAGGTAATTAGGAATCGTATCGCTCTGTAACTTGGAATGTATGTACGATTTATTATCAGAAATGTAAATCTGCAAGAAAATCTACTTTCTAAAGAAATCATGAATAGAGGGCGCTCTCTGGAAAAGATCACATAATATGCCTTTAATACCGTAAAGCATTTTATTAATTTGGCCTTACATAACTTGTTTTCCACAGCCAAAGCACTATATGTGATGTCATTCACACTATATCAAATATGAATGGAGTTCCATGTACTTGAAACAATGGGGTGATGATATTTGATGCAGTACCACACAATAGAAAGGAAACATGTGCTATAACAATTGAAAGCGTGCATTGAACTGACTGACAGTCAGAGATACCTTGTCTAATTACTGTGGATTTATAAAAGCAGTGTATGTAGTTTCACCAGGTAGATAATACAACATGGTTTGAGGGAAAGTAGTGCAGCATAATTATCCAAAAGAAGCCTAAAATCTGTGTCTGTTTTATAGCTCGCGAATTTCTTCCGTAGATGTTTAGCAGACGACGCCATGTTTGTTTGTTTGTTTACACGGTCGGTCCGTACAGACACACGCTTGGGTCCTGAAGGGACCAGACTCAAGCAAATTGCTTGGGCCAGGCTTAAAAAGCCTATATAAGCATGCTGGTTGAATTATTATTAAAAACAGCCAATCCCAACAAATAAAGTTAACAATTTTGCTGTCAGCCTTCAGACATGAGAAAAGAATAGTCTTGATCCAATCTCATTTATGTTGTTGTCAAGCAACCTCATACTTGGCATCACCGTTTAACATGTACGTAATATTCATAGGCTCTAGAATTGATTCGGGTGATGGTGTTGATCAGCGGGAAGTAGTTCAAACTCTCGTACGTTTGGTAGTACAATAATGCACTTATCAATTACATCCCCGGCCCTGGGGGACCTGTGGATAGGAGGATTAGGGCCGGAACGTACAAATTGCCCATGTGACGTCCCGGGCACCATTTTTTGAACGTCCCCGCTACAGTCTCGGCCCCCCTTGGCCGGGACAGTCCCGGCCGGCCATTTTCCCAGGACAAAGTATTCACCCTGCTACAGTCCCAAGGTCACTTATTTCTTTCTGAAACCATAACGGAATGCATTTCTATGTGCTCCCTATGTGTTATTAGGCTTATGTCGTCAAGCGCATCGCACCTCTAGCTTATTTATAGCAAGCACCCGGGGTGTACATTTGTGTACCTTAGCGTACGTCCCCGCTACACGCCCCGGCTAGCGGGGGCACAGTTTGTATGTCTGTGTACACTCCCCCGCATAGCCGGGCATAATTTTGTGTACACTCATGTACGGTCTCCGCATGGTCCCCGCCATGCCCTGGGTCCCGGGGGGCCGGCCTTGCAATTGATAAGTGCAGTTTGATACCTCATTCAAAAAAAATCGAATGGATACTTTTAAAGTGATGGCGATTTCAATGACCGCACTTAACAACAGCAAAGTTGCACTAGGTATAGGAAATAATTGATTTGTGTAATTTTATTGATACAACCATAACATATATTGCATTGAAGGACCTTTATCTGTGAAATGCACCATTTAAAATCAAGCACATAATATACACACCCAAACACTAAAAACACAAATATAAATGAAAATACACAAAACAATATAAAAAACATCAAATTACTCCCACATTTCCAGGTAACTGAATATAAAGTGTTTTTGCAGACAAAATCAATCAAAGAGTATAAATACAAACAACCTAACCAAGTTCAGAAGTACTATCTTGAAAAGGAAGCATTTGACGAACTTTAGAGCTTTAGAAATAGAAAGTCCTCCACTTGTTAACAATTTTATCTTAAAGGGTCAAATTTCCATTTTTGTTTTGTTTAAATGTTCATTCTTTATTTTTAGGGGTGGATCCCGTAGCGTGCCGAACCCTATAAGTGTGGGATTGGCAAAATGATGAAATTTAGGTCTTTCTAGATATATATGGAGGCAGCCATGTTTAATTTTTGTAGTCTTACCACATTCGTAAAATATGTGTACCACAATGCATCATAGTTTATTAGTTCCCCACAGCCTATGATGGAGTCAAAGATATTTGTTTTTAGTCTGTTGCTGTATTGGCAATACTTCCAACAGAGAGACATAATAGTTAATCTTGTTTGACTAAGGAGAAACCATGCAAATAGTCGTCAGTCAGCACAGCAAGTGTTCTGATAAGGAAGACTATGGCACTGCCTGAACAAGTAACTGTGTGTAAAATCATATATAAGCCATATAAAAAGTACACAGACACAAGCATGAATTGTAGTTTTGTTTTTCAACAATTTCAATACAAGAACTATTTTGCACAAAATGAAATATTGAAATTGAAATAAAGATAAAAGATTTTCAGGAATGACAAATTTGTGTGCGGCTTGATATCTTAAAGAAAGGTTTTGTTTTCATTAAATTCCATGTTTATTTGGGAATTAATAGCTTTGGCAATACATGGTATTGATGTTTAAATCAAGCCAAATATAATGTAGGCCTAGCCATTACATCATGTAACCTATTTTTACACAGAGTTGTGGCATCGTGAAAATACAGAAAAATAGGAAAGAGTGATTTTAGTTTTAAAAAATAATTAAATTCAGTAAGACAAATACTCCCTTCCACTTAGACCAAGCGTGTGCAACCTGCGGCCCGCGGGCCACATGCGGCCCGCCGACCTCTAATCTGCGGCCCGCGAAGCAATCCTAAAATTCCAAATGATGCTGCCCGTTTTAACGGAACTCCCTAGTTTTACACAAATGGCGGATTGATTTGGTGGTGTGCTCCCTTATATTAGTAGGGTGACGCACGGGGATGTTACGGAATAAACCATATTTTGTTGCATTAAGTAAATATAACCCAAGGTGTGATTGCGTGATAACATTCTTGGTTAAAATGGCGCTTGCAGCAGCTAAAGCGAGTAAAAAGAGGAAATTACACGAAGAGAAGCGGGTATTCCATGAGCAATGGACTTCCCCTCTCCCTATTACTCCTCCTCCGGACGTGTTTTGGAATGTTTGACAATCGCTGCGGCCCGTGAATAGATCTCAAAATCGCAATGCGGCCCGTGTGGTAGAAAAGGTTGCACATGATTGACTTAGACCAACAACAAAAAAGAGTTGTGTTGCCCTTAGCGACCGACCCTAAAAACCAAAAAACTAGGGTCACATTTTTTTTTTTCCAACAATTTTTTTCAATTTTTTTCAATTTTATTATTATTATAATTTTTTTTAGATTTAAATTTGATTAAAAGTGGTGTCTAAATGTTACTATTTCTTGCTGGAAATGAATAAATAAGCCTAAATAAATGTTTTTTAGACTATTGTCACACTAGAAACATTATTGTCACACTAGAAACATTAGTTAAATTGACATATGGGCATATACCAATTTTGTCTTGACATAAACCATATATTTTTCAGCAAAAATAAATTTGAAAAAAAAAAGGATTTCCGACCGACCGACCCAAATTTAAATTTTTGCCACTTGAGGGCAACACAACATTTTTTTTTTGGCCTTATTTCTAAAAAAATGATAAATGTAATTATCTTGGGCATGTGCTATGTCGTTTAAAGTTAGAGGGAGAGTTATCTATTTTTCGTTTGTATATGGAAAATACAGCATTTCCATGGTATATTGGTATTAAACAGATGATTTAACTTACTTCCCATTCCATTTACAAAACATGCCTCTATCTTTCTTTTATACCGCCCCTATTCTATTTAATGGAATTTTTATTTCAAAAGTGATGGCAATGATTTTTAAATACATAACAATGAATCATTTCTTTTATGAGATAATATTTTTCTGCTCAATAAAATATTTGACTCAGATTATGACATATGGCTTGCCAGCTGATAGAAGTCAATGGCCTCATGCTGCAATGCCATGCAATATTTCACATGTAACCCGTATATAAGGAATAAGGATAGAAGTCAATGGCCTCATAGATAATGCTGCAATGCCATGCAATATTTCACATATAAAGGGTTCAACAAAAGAAAGTATACCACTTTGTTTATGTCATTTTGAGTAACATTCAATTTTTTTTGACCAAACAGGCTAAATAGGCATTTAGATGAATCTTTTAGGCATAATTTGATACCAAATTTGCTCCCTAACAACAAAGATAAACCATGATTAGCACCATTTAAAGAAAAATATCCCATTTTCAAAAGTCGCATTTCCAATACACAGCACGAGAAGAAAGGACCAATTGGGGTCTCTCGGGGTGTGTGTATTAGCCAGGATTTACGGGGCTATCGATCGCACAGTACAAATGCGTTGGGTCTTACGACATTGTGTGTGTTAACAATTGGTAAAAAATATTCAGTGTAATCAGTCAGAATAAATTCAGTTACAGGCTATTATAAAAAAGAGGCCAAAACCTCATGAATATACACGATATGTGCGACCCAATCAAATGTCGTCCTTAACCGGTACGCACAAATAAGCGCAGGTTACTAACAGACAACCAAGTACCTCCGCATAAAAATTAGTAACCCTGCGTATAATGCATCAAGTTCGATCACCAAAACAATTCGCGTATTGCCACGAACGTATGGCGTATTTGCACAATGCAGTAGTTATGTGATGTGTGACTTGCACGATTTTCGATCACACTGGTCGATTTGTAATTAGTGAAGGCATTGCTAAATTGTCGTAAAGTGTAACTTTTTTAATGAATAATTAATAGTCTGGTAAAGTTAGCATCATTCAATGATGATTTTAATTGACGGTTGTGAATCAGGATAATGACTTTGAACAGTTTTTTATGTAGATAACTGTGAAGAATCAAAACATTTTACTTTGGGTCCTCCAAATTTCCCTGTGCAATTCCTCAGTTCCAAAGTGAAAATTGATTCTCCACAGTTACCTTTGCTGGGGGCACATCCCTACCAAAAAGGTATCCGAGTGACCACCCACCCCCCCCCCCCCCCCCCCACCACAGGGCTGTATTACTGTATTATATTATAGCTATGGGTTAATACTGACTAATGCTAACACTTTCCACGTGGCAGGCGTCTGCAGACGACATTCCAAAATTTCACAAAATGTTTCAAAAGTGTCAAAACTATTGAATTTCATTACCATACTTGGAATCATCATAAGAAATACATTGAAATAATCACAAACATGCCTAGTATTGGTTCAGTAATCATTGAGATAGACCTTGAAAGTTGGGAAAGGTATCTGAAAAATCTGTTTTGTATTTGGCAAAACCAATAGCCACGTGGAAAGTGTTAAATAACCCTTTTAAAAATAGACCTTATTGAAGGTGACAAATCACAATTAGAAGTGCTGGGATTCAAACAATAATGACTGATGCCGTTTGTGCCCAGGCCCGTAAGAAGGGGGGGGGGGGGGGGGGCGATGGTGGCGATCGCCCCCCCTTTGAAAATCTTCCCCGGAAAATGTGTACACAGATTTGTCTTCCCAAAATGCAATATTCTTTGCTACAAGCTTTTTAGAGCCAAAATGTACCTCGATCGTGCAAAAAATAGGTGCAAATTCGACGCGCATATTTGACTCACAAAAATATTCCGGTGATTTCTTTTTGAAAACGCCCCCCCCTTTGAAAAAAGTGTCTTACGGCCCTGGTGCCTGTCATGAATTGTAGTACAAAACAACACTTTTCAAACAAAACTGCATTTAAAAATATGTGTGATAAGCTAAAACAGATTGGTGTCTGTAAACCAAAAAATACAAATGAGTAGAGATTGAGTGCTCCCTGGAATTGATTTTTTAAAAGCCTTAAATGTTGTATAAAAATAGCATACAGTAAGTGGGTGGTGGCTTGCCAATGAACTTGGTACAATACAAAATAAAAAGGGGGAAACCCCTAAAAACCTTCAGATGAAAAAATTCAGCATTTAGAGTAGGAAATCTACAATTTCAAGATTAGAGACTCCTATTCGGCACATTCGTAAATGACAGATCTCATTTTCATTTATTGATATGAGCGCCATCTGTGCTACATGTATCATGCCCCTCTACAAATTACGGTTACATCATGTAAGTGAGCAATCGTGCAAAAAATAGGTTCATTTTTTATTTCTCCCCCCCCCCCCCCCAATATGAATAACCTAGCTAGCTACGCCACTGAAAATATGAATGGAGTCTGTCATCAAAACAATCAACACAGGCGTGTACCGCGGCATGTGAGCCAGGGGGGCAGAAGTATGTCGTCCCGACAGTGGCGTACATTTTCGTAAAAGGTTGCCCAAATTTTTCCCCCAGTCAGTCACCTCGTGAATTTCACGTACGTGTGGGGGGGGGGGGGGGGGGGGGGGGGTAGTGTCAAAAAAAATTGCATCCCGGTATTTGGAGCCAGGGGGGGCAACTTGCCCCCCTGCCCGTACGCCCCTGAATCAACAACGCTTCATTTTACAATGGAAAGTGACAAAATGAATTTCAAATATATAAAACAAACAGTGACATGGGATTTGCTTATATTTCAGATTTGTACAAACCATCCAGGACGTAAGTTTTATTACACATTTTGAAACCACACAATTTTTATAAATTTGTCCAGCGATTCTATGTTATTGTTAAAGGGCATTGAGAGATTGCTGAGAAGAATGAAATTTGGAAAAAGGGAATTTTTTTTCAATAGATAAGGTACGTAGGAACCCTGGAGTTGAATAATGGCGCTAGATTGAAAGTTGGTTGAAGCAAGTTATGTGGTGAGTGATGCTGATCATTTCGATGTGTTACATCGAAATTACCAAATTGTGAAATTTTACATGATAGGCGGCGAATTAAGGTAGTTAGTATATGCCTAATAAGTATTCTGTAGGTGCAAAAAAACTGATTTCCAGAAAAATTGAGGGTGCTCTCACATACGTATCTCTCACTTCCCCTTTAACTTTAACCATGTCAAATTATAATGACAAAAGTCACCTATATTCCAACTACAGCGTCATCTATCGTGTGCTCCCAACAAGTTAAGGACGCACCGTTAGATTTTCAGGTGGTAGGAAGTTTTGGAAGAAAAAAAATTCTCCCTCTATGCAGGCCAAAAAAAAAAAATTCCCCCCAATGAGTAAAAAAACCAATTAATTACTACAGTATTAAATTATATTCTTATCAAAAGGATAACTTTTATAATGAGTACCATTTCTGTTTTATTTGGTCCCTCAGATAGAGATGACATGGAAAGAATATGGGATCACATGAGGGGTCACGTAGGGGTCAATTAAGGTCATTTTAGTGATTTTTTGAAAAAGTTTTAAAAAAATATTTGAAAAAAAAAGTTTTTTTTATTTTAACAAATTGAAAAAAAAAGAGTTTTTTTTCTGACCAGTCGGGACTGACCTACACAGTCGGTCGGACAATGGCAAGCAAACAATTTTTATGAGGCTTCCTATCGGCAAGTGTTGTTTTCAGCCCCCTGATTCAGTGATGTCAATTTGGACATCACAAGTTGAGACAAACTTGCTCTTTTGATCTAATCATAGAGAGATATCTGATGATATTGACCTTTATGTCATTTATTTTCTTTACACTGTCCGTGATTCCTCATCAACATGCCAAGGATCCCGTCAAACACTTAGATATTATTTTTTCCTTCAAATATACCAGATATGATCAAGAAAATGTTGACCAGAAGTGGCATAGCTAGAGGGGCTGCAGGGCGTACACCGACCCCCTCCCCCATATTGATAGTGAAGACCGGCCAACTGTCCTTATTAAGGACCAGGGGGACTGTATCTCTTTTTTTACTTTGGAAAACACACAAATAGGGACAGTCCCTATTTCTGACAATTCTAGTAATGTCAAATTACGTAGTAAAAGCAAATATTGATTATGATATGTTATAGCGTAAATTAACCCTAAACCCTCCGAGTGCTAGAAATACTACTTCTAAGCCTATCTCCACAAGCGCATGTGCGAACGGTTTTTGATGACGTAATCAACTGAGTTTAGTGAGCACGATATACTGCGCGAACGAGTAGCTGGGGGTCGTGGCTTTGTGGGTGGGAAACCAAAACATGAATCAGCAATACCGGCCTAATTCACAGCATGAACATTTTGTAAATGTAACCTTTGAAGTTCGATTGTGTAACTTTGTAATGCACTGCTATAATATATTCGCGTCATGACATTTCCGTGAGTAAGTGCTCCTCGGGAATTTAGCGAAATTGAAATGCACGGGAACATTTCTGGTTTTACAGTATTTGCTATGTCAAATATTAACTAAAAATGACAATAAATGGCAATAAATGACCGGATAGAGATGCTTATAAACGCTGCCAAAAATAATGATAAACACAAGAAACAATGTTTTCAAGTTCAATACTCTCTCTACTAGTCAAAAAAAAATTTGTTAACAAGAAATCCAGCATCTATTTCCCGTAATAATCTTGATAATACCCATTGCATGATTAAAGCTGCGTTCAGACCTGGCTTTTAACTCGAGTTAAATATTTTATGACCCGTGATAAATTACCTGAAATATTTTCGCCAACTCGACCGATTGTCCACACACAGGCAACACGTCATTATCACGACCAAATTAACCTGTCAAATTTAACTCGACCGCCAGCCCCTGGAGTTAAGTTTCAGATGTTAAATAAGAAGGTGGTGGTGCACGAGTTACACACTATTGATGATTGTATCATTAAACATGTTGAGTAATGGAAACTCACTATTGCATGCGCAATTCTAAGAAAAGTGAGACGAGTGGGTATTGGTCGAGTTAAGGTCGGGTTAAGTTAACTCGACTCTTGTCCACACAGGCACTAACTCGACTATTCTCGCGAATATACCTCGACTCGCCCTTAACTCGACCTTTAGCTCAATTAAATAGCCATGTCTGAACGTGCCTTATAACAACCATTGCATGATTGATGCCCAATGCATAAAATCCAATCTCTTATGTATTATTATTTTATCAACTATTTATCACGGCTCACGAACTACTGGCCAATCAACTTTCCTAAGATTCTGATCGGTTTTTAGCTATAGTTGATGACGTTAAGGGTACTGCAAGACATAGAGATAGATAAAAGGAGAGATAACCAGTGGGCGAGTTATTGATGAGTTATCTTATCAAGACAAAAATCCTTGCTGTTCGGTCAAAACCTAAAATGTTATCCAACCCTTCTGATAAAACTGCACAATGGTTATGTGTTGCTTTATACATGTTCAGGGGCAAGAGTACTTACAAGGTTTTGCTAGATGTGTTTTTGACCCTTGAACATGTTTACAGGAGAATGCCCAAGGCAAAACAAAGAAGAAGGTTTGTCTCAGAAACATTTTGCAAAAAAGCTAAGTGCTGTGCGATTTTGTTTGGCTTTTTTTTAATAAAAAATGTATAAGGTATGCAATTTTGTTGTTGTTGCTAATCCAAGCTTACAGAGAACTTTTTTCAATAATTAAAAAAAAAAAGTTTAAAAAAAACTCATCCTCAGCGCGTTGACCTACGCGCCGGGCCGTAGCTCATTTCACATACCAATGCCGGCGGGCTTCTGAGACAAACGTTCTTCTTTGTTTGGCCCAATGTTATCTTACATATTTAAGGAAGTATTATTTCATATATGATGATGGGTCAGATGTAGATACAGTGATGAAATACATGTAAAGGTAATGCAACGAACCCCTCCCCCCATGTCCTATGGGCCTGACCTATCCTGACTGCTGACAATTGGAGGGGGAGGGGTTCCCCATGCAAATGAATACCATGTTGAGTATTTTCTCTATCCGATGCATCCATGATCAAAGCTCTACGATTGGTGAATCCTTTTAATTGTTTCAACACTAAGCCTATAGACCATTTCAGAATGTTTCCGATTAGCTGAGTGTGTTTTGACATCAGTGGATAACTCGAGAGTCATCCACAGAAAAACAAGTGGCGAGGTGGTGCAGCGGTTAGGAGCGCTTGTATATACTGCTGTGTACCATATAGTAGAGTCATTCATTATCTTGGATTCCGTGACCATTTTCTTGATACCTTAGTTTCTTAGTGAATTTGTCAACTAGAACCATTTTCAAAGAAAATAAGCTCCCATGCACCTCTCTAAAGTGACGGGAACGTTCTTTTATAGCGCAAATTCCAAAATGGGTCACGGAATCCAAGATAATGACTCTACTAATAGTTCTATTGGTGGATCGTTTGAGCGTGAGTTATATTCGATCTTCCAACACAGCCTTGTCCCCATGCCTCCTTCAGACCGTGCAGATTGAAGTAGGTAATATAGCGCACCGTTGTTCGGAAGTCACGTAGAAATGTTAGTCCCGTGTATCGGAAGAGCTATCCCGAGCATGTTAAAAGGTCACAGACTCCTTCGTAAAGAGTAGGGGATCATCCCGGTCTGTGTCTGTACGACATTCCTAAGTTTCAGAACGTTAGTGAAGTACAGTTTATCTGAGTATACTGACGCAATTGAAACAGAAACGTGTTTACACCCCGGTGTGTTTAATAACCCGTGTGTGTTGATTGCGCTGGTGTTGGTGAAAGACTCACTTGCTCACAAAGTTGTATGGCATTGTTTTATTAACAGAAATTGTGAGAAAAAAAGAAATTTGGTGTAATACTTTCACATAAACTGTCTGTTCAATAGATGTTGAAGTTGCCGGTATCGACGCCATTGTTGATAAAAACAAAATATGTCTCGCTACTGTTTTTTTGAGTGTACGCTTGTATGCAAACATAGTAACCACTAGGCGGACAACCAATGCTATGAATGCAATCAAATGTTCCGAAAAGCGCACAACACACCTAGACCATGTGACCTGTTTTTCTGAAGTTTTCCACATTTTGGGGGAAAAGGCCATACGGGCATGTGCGGGGACCAAGGACCCCTTTTCACATTTCACAGCCTGTCGCCGCTCATAAAGCATCTCATTTCACTGATAAGTTGTTCCACAAGCTATACAATCCAAACTCTCCCGTTCGGGCGTTGTCATCCCCCGTTCATTAGCCCGGAAATCCTGTACACCCGTTCTCTAAGCATATCATCTTGCAGTTATTGGCCGTTTTATCATTGAAACACAGTTCAGTGTTTGTTCTAGGACACACTGTATACCCCGAGTGCTTACCCCTTCCCCGGTATCATTATAGTTTATTACTAACTCTCAAAGTTATGTTTCAGACAACTTATGGACATCATTGATGGTCACATGTCTTCTTTGCCCTTGGCATTTTTTCAATAATAATCTTGATAATGACCACTACATGATTGATGGTATTATCTTGACGTTGTAAGATGTGATCCGTTATGTATTATATTGTATCTATTACATCTAACTGACTACTTCCCAATCAACCAATTCTGATTGATTTGAGATATTTTATCATTCAATGATAGAATGAGTATTTACAAATAACCATATGTGACCACTCATCACAAATCGGATGTTAAGTCAGCAAAAACATTTTTTGAGATATTGAACTGGTAAATTCCCCCGAAAATCAGATTTATAACTCTAACTCTACTACACCTCACGGCAACTGGGCAGATTTTTTTTTTTATAACCCGGCGTGCAGGTTTTTGGGCTACAAAACGGACCCAGGCTATATAACAAGGCGAATATACTCACCAAGTGTCGACTGACAGCCGTGGTGTAGTGGCTAGGATCTGCGCCCTGGTGCTGGAGGTCTGTGGTTCAAATCCCGGGGGGTCGGGGTGACTTTTTTGGTGAATTTTGGGGGTCGTAAAACAAATCTGTTGCCGTGTACTAGAGTTAGGGTTATAATGATGTATTATTACATGTCGATACTACTTGTTACAATAGCACAACCTCACGTGTCAACCTACTCATTTTAAAAATCTTTGATATATTCTTCCCAGATAAAATTGCTTTCACCAGACAACTACCGATACCCTGTCAATCATTTGTGAGGAGTTTAAGAGCTGTTTCTGCTAGACACCTCGCATCACTACGCTTTTATTCCCCCTCATTTTAAAATGGGTGTCACCGCCAACCGGGTTGTTTCTGCTGCCGTAAAATGCGCTATAGACTATCTTAAAAACTACTTTTACCAATGAACACTGGACGCTTGTAAATGTTTGTAGGTCTTTAATGATTACACTTGTTTCTATGTAACTCCCGATGAAGAAAGGGGGAATCGAACAATCATATAAGACAGTCCACATACGATACAAAGTGATAGAAACACTGTATCACAGCAAGCCTATCTGTCGTCCTAAATCTATCTTTCTGTGTCAACAAACAGAATCCTCCAAACTGATAGAAACTTGATAATACACCTTCCCGTAAGGAACGTAAATAGTCACTTGATCTGTTTCTGCTAGGAAAAATATATCTAAATGAACATAAAACACATTTTCTGAAACCATCACTCATTTAGGCCAAGGAAAAGGGAGGGGGAGGCAACTAACCGATACTTTTTATTGCGGTGGTTTTGTTAAATTTGTTGAAAATATTTTGAAGAAAATAATTGGAATAATTTTAACAATGCAATTTTAAAAATTAGCCATGTTCACACCAAACCTTACCAGATAGTTCTTTGTCGCTTTATAGCCACAATGCTGCAATTCTCATTGAAACCCTATGTTATAATGCACTTCATTTAATTAAAGGTGTATGTTCTGATCACTTTTTTGGGGCTATGATTTCTTTTTTCACATTAAGATATTTTGCTATCAGAAGAATCCCCATATATTTCTCATTATGTCTGTAAAATCTTAGGGGCCAGAAATGTTCCATTTAGATATTATAGGCTAAAATGCGGTGAATTACTGCCAAAGGTGGTTTACCACTCACCAGTTTGTGTACTACTCAATGGGCAAATTTCTTGTGACCTTATGCTTCTAAAATAAGAACCATTGGAGTTATGCCACTCAAACTTTGGAATGCAACAATTATAAGGATGACCTTTCAAGTGAAATAGAAAACATCAAATTGAAATCGGGCCGTAATCATAACATATAACATCTACCTTTATAAATGATCAATGTGAACAATACAATGTGAAAATATAACAGAATCCCCCCTCCCGTTATGTACAAAAATAAAAAGACTATATCACACACCAATATACAGGGTGAGTCAAAAAGACTGCAATAGTGGAAAGAAGCCATTTTGTTTTCAAAACCAAAATAAATTTTAAAACTTTTTAAACGTTGCAAGAATGATGTATTTAATCCTAACTTTGTGTGAAAAAATGAAGTCGATCGCATTTTTCGTTTGTCTTTGGTGACCCTCTTTGCTGCACAACCAAATTTCCTGTTTGTCCACGAGCACAGTGATTTTCATTGGAAATGGCACACATTGCATTTTCATATTTGAATATCCCGCCAACAAAAAAATGGAAAATTTTAGTTTTTTATTAAAATTTAGAACATTATACGCTTTCATAGCATGGGTATGATTATAATTGATTATGCTAACTCACATGTAAACAAGAAAGGATGCATCAAATTCCAATAACATCACAAATGAACTGAAGTTTCCAAATTTGAATGAGACACATTTTGCGATCTGATGCATATTTTGGGTATCTCGTGGACAAACGTGTGAAATGGGTGCACTGGTCAAAAGGTTCACCAAAGGAAAACGAAAAATGCGATAGACTTCATCTTTTCACACAAAGTTAGGATTAAATACATCATTCTTGCAACGTTTAAAAAGTTTTAAAATTCATTTTGGTTTTGAAAACAAAATGGCTTCTTTCCACTATTGCAGTCTTTTTGACTCACCCTGTACTGTTTTATACCGCTACTTGGAAAAGATCACACAATATGCCTTTAATTTATTAAAAACTCAAATTCCAATTTTGTAAGTTTTTTTGTGTGTCTTCTGTAGGCTGCAAACCTACTGAGGTGAATGATCTATTTCAGTCTAGAAGCCCTGGTTATTATCGTGTTTTAGAGGTCAGGTTTAAAAAATGACTTTTGTATCATTGCAGGATTTTTTTATAAACACAAATTGTAAAAGTTTGCCTCAATATATAAATTGTAATTCACAATTTTACAAGATAATCATTTAAAATGTGATGGGAGCTCTAGTGACTGATACCAGTGGGGGCGGAAGCAAACAAATGTAGAGGAAGAAGAGCCAACATTTTGTTTGATATTGATGAAACATCAACAATTTTCAATTTGTAACTAAAATGGTCACGAAAGCATTTCTAAAGCACATTTTGTGTGACAAATTGCGCTTATTCAAGCTTAAATTGATGAAAAATTTAAACTAATTTGTGCAAAGGAAAATTTAACACTCAAATGGTCCAGTATGACGTTAAAAACATGTCACCTGTAATCCATTTCTTTATTTCCTATAGACCATTTCAAATCCGAATATATACGATCGGTTCCGAATGTTTCCGATTAGCCGAGTGTTTGACACTCGGTTTACATGACCTGTCAGCTCACAGGTCATGTCCATGTGCGGGAGAAAAACAAATGTGTTTTTCACCCGTCTGCGCTGCCCGTGTGGTAGATTGCGCTGGTGTTGGTGATAGATTGTATCCCTCACAAAGTTGATGTTGCGGCATTTCAGTAACAAGAACGGTGAGATGAAAGATGAAAGAGATTTCGGGTAATATTTTCACTAATACCGTCTGCTCGATACATTTGGAAATTGCCCATCAACACCATAGTTGATAAAAACAAACAAAATAGTCTCGTTCCACGATTTACTTCTCATGTGTGCACACATGTATGTAAACATAGTAAATCACTAGGTGGACAACCAACTAGGACAATGCTGTGAATGCGATCAACTGTTGCGAAGAACGCGCAACGCACCTACTCCACGTGACCTCTTTTTCCGAAGATTTCCGATCTCAATTTGAAATGGTTTATTCAGCCCTACAGACAGAACTGTTGTGGCATTTTTTTACAACTATCAGAACACAACGGACAAATACAACTTTCTTCTCCTCAAGGGAGTATTTCTAAGTTTGGCAATCATCGATTAGAGATGTTGAGAACAAAAATGGTTATTAAACAAAAAAGTGTCAACCAAAACACATTAATACATTGCAACTACTTTTGAAAAGTCACCTTTTCACAGTGCCTCCTATCTGTATATTGTGGTATCGAGTAAATGTGGTAATTCTCGTGTTATTCATTTTTCATGCTTTACAGATTTTTAACTGTCTTGCGCGTTTTTAGATTCACTATTTGTAGCTTCACCATATAAGCCTTATACATAAAAGTCGGGGGTTACTATTTTTGCGATAGCTGTTTTGAACGCGAAAATATATGTAGCGCAAAAAATATAAATTAACAGTATTCTATGTGATGTAATGTACTTATATTTTAACACTTTTCACGCGGCAAGCGTCTGCAGACGACATTCCAAAATGTCACAAAATGTTTCAAAAGTGTCAAAATTGTTGAATTTCATTACCATTATTTGGAATAACCATGTGAAATGCATAGAAATAAGTACAAATATGCCTATTATTGGTTCAGTATATCTTGAGATACACCTTCAAAGTTGGGAAAGGCTTCTGACAAATCTGTTTTGTATATATCAACATAATACTATAGCCATGTGGAAAGTGTTAAGATTGAAAGTGCTATGACCATGTATGAGAGGAAACAATGTCTTTTGTATTCATCAATCACACAATGTTCAATCACTTTGCGACACTTTAGTTGAACGCATCTATTGTATAAAATATAAATGACAAACTCGTAACCAAAATGCACTAACTGCATGCTTCCTGTCAATTGTCTACCCAGAACAAATTTCACACATTAACAGAATTTTCACACATTAACAAAATTTATATCAATATTCCGATAAAGTGCTTCCCCCACGAAACAGTGACCTTGGTAGCAGATAGACCAAGCTCTACATATAGTGTTGGGTTGGCACTCGAACGTCCACCATTCATGCTTACCAATCTTGACGCAGGCAATTAAAGGGGCATTGAGAGATGTATCGATATACTAAATGAGCAAATAACGTAAAGATAATCATCAACATAGCCCAAAATCGAAATGTCATACAATTCCGACATCGCCTTCATGCCAAATAAGCAAATAACGGCACTTCCGGGTTGAGATTTGCGGCGAAAGTCTGCACGTAAAACGATAGCATAACTTCCGAATTCAGCACCTAGTATTGATATGATCATATCGAAACTAAGAAAATCATGAAATTTTATATGATAAACGGAGAATGTTGGTTAACTGTTTCAGATGATAGTTAGTATATGCCTAAGTATTACTTTGATGCAAAAAACCTGATTTCCAGGATATTTGAGGGCGCACTCCAATACGTATCTCTCAATGCCCCTTTAAGGAGGGGCCAGACTACCTTCACTTATCAAGCTTTGTGGCATTTCCCCTTTATCTATTGTAATAATTATGATCTGACAGTGAAGTGACAGCTGGATTACAAACCTGACCAATCTCAGCTTTGTGTGGCCATTCACTATCATCCAGAATTGAAATTGATATATAGTTCTGTTTGGGGAACTGAATGTTAATTTGAGGGCGCATAGGAGTAACCATATCATAGTTGGATATTCTCCCTCAGGGGTAGAATTTCGTAACCAACCGCGCCAATCTGTTAGGATTCTCGCGGAAGGATTTTGCGAGAATCCATGGATTCTCACTAATTTTGAGAATCTATAGATTATTGCAAAATTAATGAAAATAATATCAAGAATAAGGCTATAAGCTTGCACAACTTCCAAATTCGGCATGTTTGTTGACTGAGTGTCAAATACCAGTCATCTAAGGTCCTGTTTTGGACTTAGAAAAAAGTTTTTGTTTTGTTTTTTGTTGTTGGATTCAATCGATTCGCGGATTCGAGCCGAAATTCTACCCTTTCCCTTCAAATGCATCTCGATCACAGCACTGTACTTTCGTCTATTTGGCCATCACGAGACAGTGACGTAACCACGTATTCCAACTATTACAGCACATAACGTGCGCGCCTACTTGCGGCACTGGAGTATACATACAAGCATTGAAAGGCGGCAGATACATAGACATGCGTAAAAGCTGCACCTGTTAAGTTACGTCACTGTCCAGAGGAAGCCAAATAGAGTATGGTTAGAGAATAAAGGTATTGTTTTTAGACCGTACCCGTGTTATATTGTCTGACATAAATGCGGACGATAGTATTATTTTAAGTAGAACAACGACGCTGCAGGCGGAGTTGTTCTACGCAAAAAATAATACTACCGAACGCATTTATGTCAGACAATATAACACGGGTACGGTCTAAAAACAATACCTTTATTCTCATTCTTAAACAATCATACTGAAGACATTTATCAAAGAAATAAGTGCAATTTATTGTCCACATTTGACAACTTTTACCCCTTCTAGGATCGAATAACCCACAAACATTCCATCCAATCCCATGCGATGAGTACACCATGCGTAATCGTCGTGGCACCGGCATAAACGCAGGAAAGCGCCAAAGACACACTGCAGAAGTGCGCATTATGGAGCAAACCACGCATTGTGAAGGACGGACGCACTGTTAAAACGTAAGCCCCGTGTTAAGTTGTCTCATCTAAACGTCACCAATTTCTCTGAGAACCAATGAGATTGCTTACACTTTCTTAGCTGTTTAAGAATGCTACCTACATGTAGATTGTGAACTTTCTTTTGTTAGTTCACAATTTGCCATGAAGCAGCTATTGGATTTAACAGCTTTTGGAATCAAGCTCTTCAAATGCAGCTATGAACATGTGAAACACCATTGAGAAGAACAACTTTTGATAGCTGGTAAACACTTTCTCTGATCGATATTGAAAGTGCAGGATATAACAATAATAACATTTTCTACATAAGAAACCACTGTAAAGCTTTCAGGAGTACGAAGCAATTACTTTAAAGGTATAATGTTATGTGATCTTTTCCAGGGGATGGGTGTATGCTTGGTGTAAGATATTTCATGTATTTATAAGTTAGACTAGTGTCCAGACCTATTACGGATTAAAGCTGTATAATCCTTTAATCCCTCAATAGAGGATTTGGTGCTAGGTTAGTTTTGTGATGTCTTACACCAAGGATAAACCAGGGGATGCCCTCAATCCTCGGAAAAAAATTGGACGCAGATTTTCTTGCAGATTTACTTTTCTGATTATAAATCGTAAATATATTCCAAGTTACAGAGCGATACGATTCCTAATAACCCCAAAATCATAGTTTTAAAGTGAATTTAGAGTAAAAATTTGAAAAAATAGATTGTACCGCTCGGTACAATCTACGGTACAATCTATTTTCAAACCATGATTTTGAAGTAATTAGGAATCGTATCGATCTGTAACTTTGAAGATCTTTATGATTTATGATCAAAAATTGCAAATCTGCAAGAAAATCTGCTTTCATAGTAAAAATCAATGATAGAGGGCGCTACTTGGAAAATATCACATAATATGCCTTTAATGCAGGAAAAATGATACAAAAACTGCAAATGCAGTTAAGCTTGCTAATTTCTACATACGAAACTTGTAGGGAGCAGTCGTATTAATGCAGAAAAAAATTATACAAAAACTGTTAATGGGAAAACATAAAGTGAAACAGTCAGACAAATATATTGTACTGACAATTGCACATTTTAGGAGGTTTTGTTTTTGAGAAAAAAGGTGCAATAATCTGCATTTTGATTGTGAGTTTTTGAAGAAAAAACAATATTTAGAAATCATATTTTCCTAAACTTTTTCAATGAAATGGGCTCCTAAATGATTAGACACTGCAAAATTGGTCCTACTCTAACATTAACCATTATCAGTCATTATTATGTTTTGAGGTGTCCAAGTGTTGGATAATATTGGATCCAAAACATAGTAATGTTGTATTGGTCTCGCTATGAGTTTTAAAATATTGGGCTCGACTGCGTCTTGCCCAATATTTTTAAGAACTCATAGCTCGACCAATATAATGGACTCAATCGATCCAATTTTATTCCAATATGGTTGCCAGCATTTAAACAATGTTGACTTTCATCAGTCAACATCTTTAGACAAGCAACAATTGGAGTATGACTGAAACCATTATTAGGCATCAACATCGATGAATCATGTGGGTCTGTAAAGCACAGAACATGCAAGAACTCAAAAAATAGTTACACAATTTCTGGGAGTAATTTATGTTATAGATGGATACAAATTTTATTTTCTTGTTTTATTTTTAGTTAAGAAAAAATACATTTATATGAACATATCATTTGGGTTTACGATAACAAATTATATAGTATTGTAGTGCTGCATCAGTATCCAATTTTCAAAATATAGACCTGCCAATCCATTTAAAACAGCTTAGTCATCAAAACAAAAACAAATTTACCTCTTTTAAAATTCTCTATATCTTATTCATGTAAGAGTATTACCCCTTTGTTATGTTTCAAGTATATTTTACTGTCACAGAACAAATATTGTCTCCATTCCGTAGTAGCTGACCGATGGACGCCATCTTTAACTGACGAAAATCATCATTATGCATGCGTGTGAGCATGGGAAAGGGCAATTTTTACATGTTTTACATGAACGGCTGTTATTTTGATACTTGTCAGGCTTTCTTATTCATGTAAGAGCATTACCCCTTTGTTATGTTTTAAGTATATTTCACTGTCAATACAAACAGACAGGCAATTACCATTAAAGGTATATTATGTGATCTTTCCAGGGAACGCCCTCAACATCGAAAAAAAATAGAAAGCAGATTTTCTTGCAGATTTACATTTCTGATCATAAATCATGCATACATTCCAAGTTACAGGGCGATACGATTCTTAATTACTTCAAAATCATGGTTTTAGAGTGAAAATAAACTGTCGGAATCCCGACAGTTTATATTTTTCACTCTAAATTCACTCTATAACCATGATTTTGAGGTAATTAGGAATCGTATCGCTCTGTAACTTGGAATGTATGTATGATTTATGATCGAAAATGTAAATCTGCAAGAAAATCTACTTTCTAAAAAAAAAATGAATAGAGGGCGCTCTCTGGAAAAGATCACATAATATGCCTTTAAACAAATACAATTGAACTGAGAAAACAATAAAAAGAAATAACGTGAAAAAGTACAATGCCATGGAAGAAAAGTACTAGTAGTGAAGACTTAAGGGAAGTGTCAACCCTAAATATATGAAATTTATCAAGCACTGTAACTTTTAAACTAATAATGTAATGTACATAAAAGTATACAATTTTTCAAATGAAATGAGTCGGAGAATCCATTTTTGGTATTAAATTTCGCCAAAAATAGTGATTTCTACATTTTTGCCCAAAAATCACTCTTTTGGCGCCAAAAATTTACGGACAACTTAACAAAATCAGTTTTTTATTAAAAATTTCAAAATTTCACCAAAATCATCTTTAGTCAATTATCTAGGAAGCACTTTTTTTTTTGGGCTTAAATTTTTTTAGTTTTGAAAATATTGACCAAAAAGTGCCAAAAAAATGTTTTTTATCTCAAAAATCACATTTTTGGCACTTTTTGGTCAATATTTTCAAAACTAAAGATTTTTACGCCAAAAAAAAAAAGTGCTTCCTAGATAATTGACTTTAGATGATTTTGGTGAAATTTTGAAATTTTTAATAAAAAACTGGTTTTGTTAGGTTGTCCGTAAATTTTTGGCGCCAAAAAAGTGATTTTTGGGCAAAAATGTAGAAATCACTATTTTTGGCGAAATTTAATACCAAAAATGGATTCTCCGACTCATTTCATTTGAAAAATTGTATACTTTTATGTACATTACATTATTAGTTTAAAAGTTACAGTGCTTGATAAATTTCATATATTTAGGGTTGACACTTCCCTTAACTCTTTAACACTTCCCATGCGGCAGGCGTCTGCAGACGACATTTAAAAAATTCACAAAATGGTTAAAAAATGTCAAAAATATTTAATTTCATTACCATATTTGGGATCACCATGCATTGAAATGAGTACTAACATGCATGGTATTGGTTCAATAATCCTTGAGATAGACCTTGAAAGTTAGGAAAGGTTTCTGAAAAAAATTGTTTTGTATTTGGTAACAAATAAAATTATCTACATGTACACAGATGACGATGATGAAGAAAAGCTATATTATGCAACACGGTGATTTTTCCCAATAGTCATTTTCAACGAGAACTACATCAGGAGTGCTCATCTTAATAAGGGTGAAATTACGGCTTTGAAGGTGACTACACTGGTAATCTACCAATGAATTCTTCTTCTTCATTGCCGCGTGGAAAGTGTTAATACATAACAAGTGTAGTGGATGGTGTGAAAGCAGATGCATCAAGTGTGTATCTATTTATATGAAAGATGGCCAAGTATGCATTTGAAGGAACTATATTGATTTTTGATCAAAACAAGTGCCACCAGTTGTCGGAAACAATTCTTTCAAATGATAGATAAAGGGCAAAATCAGGGCTGATTAAGCGCTAGTTGTCATAATACAAAAACTAAGGAAGATTTTTATAAAACAAGAACTGAAATGACCTTAAACATCATATATACTTTCAACATATGAAATGTAATACAACTAATTTAGTTTCATGTGTTTATATATATTTAGATATTAAAAAAAAAAAATGGAAACAATTCAATCAATGTAACATGCCTACTGTACCACTTATCAAACTGCGTGATACATTTCACGGACATAAATTATGCTAATGAGCTAATTCGTGAAGGGCGCCGCTCATTAAATGACGTCACTCGCATCATCAGGGTTTTCCCAATATTAGCGAAAAATTCCAAAACGATTCACTGGTAAATTGACTTCGTACATTGAACGGCTGCGCAGAAGATTTTGCTAGCCACTGATTGCCCTCGTGTCAGTTTTTCTGTATTGGCGCGAATTGATATATCAACATACAGGGTGAGTCAAAAAGACTGCAATAGTGGAAAGAAGCCATTTTGTTTTCAAAACCAAAATGAATTTTAAAACTTTTTAAACGTTGCAAGAATGATGTATTTAATCCTAACTTTGTGTGATAAAATGAAGTCGATCGCATTTTCCGTTTGTCTTTGGTGAACCTTTTGACCAGTGCACCCATTTTACACGTTTGTCCACGAGATACCCAAAATATGCATCAGATCGCAAAATGTGTCTCTCATTCAAATTTGGAAACTTGAGTTCATTTGTGATGTTATTGGAATTTGATGCATCCTTTCTTGTTTACATGTGAGTTAGCATAATCAATTTTTTTTGTTGGCGGGATATTCAAATATGAAAATGCAATGTGTGCCATTTCAAATGAAAATCACTGTGTGCAATTTATTTTTTCTTCAAAGAAATTAAAACATTTTTGAAAAGTTTTTTTGAAGAAACACAAATGATTGACCGACCAACCTACCAGAGAGCCCGTGGGGGGATGGGGCTTGACATTGGAAAAGGGTATAGGTATGTGCCGCGCTGAAGACCCCCCTTTTCACCCTCTACTGCTAGCTCTTTTGAGCCTGCATCAGTTCTTAAGACCCCAATTTTATTTTAAAATCAAAAATCGCGAAATTTTGCATTCCAAAGCCCCAATTCTTTGAAAATTTTGCATTCTAAAACCAAAAAAATGAAAATTTGCATTCTTGCTAATCAAAATTGAGCTATAGGCAAGTTCTCAAGACCTACTTTTTTGAAAAAAATCAGTTCCTAAGACCCTAGTTTTCGTCATAAAATCAAATCAGTTCAGTTATGTAGCCCCCCCCCCCCCTTTTTGAAACCCTGTGTGGCACACCCCTACCAAAAAAAAAAGGTTGAGTGCCCCCTCCGGGCCAGAGAGGTCCAAAAACCTGCAGAACCACATTATTTTATTAAAATAAACAAGTCCAGACAGGTCTAATATTCTTTTCTAAAAATAAAATAAAAACAAGCGATGGACTCAAGTTTGATCAAATATTACTGCGAGAAGAAGCATCAATATTCTTATGTTGTCTGTCATAAGCATTTACCTTACCCCAGAGTGATTGTGCGCGTACAAGTTGAAAACATGTGAACTAGGCAGCAATTAAACCAGCAATCTTCACATTATCGTAATCCATTAACTATGTTGCTCTCTCAATTACATATCGTCATCCTGATTCGATAATTGCCTAACTCACTTTTCAGTGAAATTGAGTTTTTTGCACAAATCAAGTCATTGACAAATCAAAAGGGTTGATAAATGAACAATTGCAATTCTGCCTAAATCAACATTGTGAGTTAGGCAGATTGTAATAATTATGTAAAATGTTTAAAATGAGTCATATTAACTTGTATTAGGCCTATAATAAGCCACATTTCACTTAAAGGTATATCCCCAACCTAATTTTATCCAACAGGTACTGCTCCTGTTGGAATTAACCTGTACTATTCATGGTGTTATTCAACATATCGTCAGCCTGCTTCGATAACTGCCTAACTCACTTTTCATATTTTTGTTGTTTTCTCAATACTAGAAATATGAGTTAGGCAATTATCGAAGCAGGCTGACGATATGCTTGCCGACCAACTAAAACCATTTGATGTATAAGCTATGTCACACTATTAAAGGCTTTAAATACTAATGTGAGACAGCGTATGATGCAAAAGTTTCTAGCTTCAGTGTTTAAAAACAAAATATGAATACAGAGATAAAAAAAAGGCATTTTAGAGGTATGGTATGGGTCGCATCTTCACCATACTAAGACAATGGTGCTTTTTGTGTGATGGTACTATGTGGATGGGTCATACTATTTCGTGGGTCCATTTTTAGGCGGCACACCTGTAGCTTCTTTAAGATCAAACTGGATCATTGATATTTATCACGAAGACCAATGAGAGTTACAAAGCCGTAAACTAGAAGGGTCATTCAATAACTTTTTTTTTCTTCTTCTTTTTGTTGATGCCGGTGCACCAACTATTTATTTGCATTTGTCATACAGGAAACAATAATATATATGAACATTTAGTTTTAATATTCTCTATATAATAAAGTACAGTATTTAATAATTGTCTTTCCACCTTTTATATAAACCCCATTTTTATTGTGTTTATATAATCTTCCCTTTCCAATGACAATATGATATTCAACTTGGAACATAAAATGAACTAAGCCCTTAAACACTTGAAAAATCGGCCATAACTTATTGAATGACCCTAATAGGATAACGATATATTCTGCTAATCCAGCACATAAGAGCACATCACCAGGGAATACAATAATCGAGTGCATCGGAAGAGCAATACCCGAGCACGTTAAAAGGTCACAGACTCCTTCGTAAAGAGTAGGGGATCATCCCGGTCTATGTTTATACACACATATTCCTGGGTTTCAGGAACTCATCGTCTATTGTCTGTCTCTATATTTGTGTGTATGTTGCAACTTGGCGCTGAATTAGCTGCTGCCTGGATGTTGCAGCGCCGTGATCTAAATGAAATGGCGCTTTATAAAAACTTGTATGTATATAGATGTAATGTTGAACCCGCCAATCCGAGGACCTTTGTCCCTACCAGCCGGCAATGTGAGGACAAAAAAAATGTGAGGACCTTTTTTGAAGTCCTCTCTTTTTTAATGCATAAAAACGTATATGAGTAGGGTCCTCACCCCCCTAAGGGTGTATGGTCATGTCCTCCATTAGACGTCATTACACATACCATACAAATGTCCCTACATGTATGGTAAAAAAATTAAATGTCCTCAGATTGGCTGTAACTTCTATACTTTTTAAACATGTTTTAATACGGGTCCTCACATGGGTTGGTGCCTGACTATAGATGTAGGTAGGGGGGGGGGGGGGTGTATGTATGTATGTATGTATGTAATACATACGGATAGACACTCTTTAATATAAAGTATGGGATAAGCAACAAATTGCATCAAATCTGTATTTTTTTTCAAAGTTCATTTTTAGACAATGTCTGCTTTAATAGAGTAAGCTTAAGCTTAATACACAATGCAGAGCCTTATTCCGTGTGCAAAGTACTAGGTATGTTTGTACTTATTCCAATGCATTTCTGGGTAAATGTATGGGTGAAAGTATGGGTGAAAGAATAGCAGATAATGCCCAATTTTGTGTAACATAATAAAGATTGTTATCACTTTCCATGCGGCAAGCGACTGCAGACGACATTTCAAACTTTCAAAAAATGTTTCAAAAATGTCAAAATTATTGAATTTCATTACCATATTTGGAATCACATGAGAAATGCAGTGGAATAAGTACAAACATACCTAGTATTGGTTAAGAAATCCTTGAGATAGACCTTGAAAACTGGGAAAGGTTTCTGCAAAATCTATTTTGTATATGGTAAAACCAATAGCCGTGTGGAAAGTGTTAACAATCATCCAGAGAATAGGCTTCAGGGTATCACCCCCTCCCTCCAAAAAAAGTTTTTTTGTTTTTTTGTTTAGGCTGAAATATCATCATTTGATTCCGGAAATGAAAAAAAAGAGAGAAAAAAAGAAAAAGAAACAAACAAATTCAGAATTTTGTTTATGGACTCATTTCGGGAATTTCCGGAAGATATACATCCCTGACGTACTACCTCTTCTGCCACAGGATCCACCTCTACCACTAACTACTCCTACTTGATTGCATCCACTCCATACACAGATCCACCTCTGCCACTACCTCCTCCTACTCCATCCATCCCTTTGTCACATACCAGGGAGTTTAAACAGGGCAAGTAAAGTACACAGGGCTCCAATATGTGATGCACGTAGTCGGAAAAATTCTTTGACATGTCAATAATTATCGATATAATTATAAATAAGGATTTGTGTTTCCGAATTCTGCAGCTAGGGAATTAAAAATGTCTGATAAAGCCTGATCAAATCGGGATCGGGCGAAATATCCCTGTCGATGATCTACCCCACCCCACCCCACCCCACCAATAAATGACAAAGGAAAAGTGGCCAGAAAAGTCAATTAAAAAATGTTAAATGAAGACTACATGAACAAATATTGTCTCCATTCCGTAGTAGCTGGCTGATGGACGCCACCTGATGGACGCCATCTTTAACTGACAAAAATCATCATTACGCGTGTGAGCATGGGAAATGGTAATTTTCAATTTGTCATTCACAAAAAGATACTAGTATGCTTTGAATTTGTTCCATTTTCCGAAACCCGAGATGAATGAATGAATGAATGACGTCATGCTAATAATTGGCGATCACATGTTTTAAATATGTGGTCGCTACTCATCGCAAAAGGCGCAGTTCAAGACATGTGAATTAAGCATTCGATTGCCTACACTTAACTCTCTGATAACGCGGTTCTTTTGATGAATGAATACAAAATACGATAGGCGTTGTTTTGTTTACATGAACGGCTGTTATTTTGATACTTGTCAGGCTTTCACTGGGGGATGACACACGGTACGACCATGCATGCGTAGATATCCGTTGTATTTTAATTCTGTAATAAGTGAATGGTAAATGTGCGATCGGAAAACTTGGTATAAAACCCAATTAAAACTTATATCGTTTCTTGTCAACATATATGAAAAAAACATATTACTATGTCGCCAGTTTGAAAAATATTGCGACGATCGATAACAGCACTAGATGCAGCACATCAAAAAAGGGGGGACTTTGAAGGTGAAGTCAATATTGAGTGTATTATATGTGACGCGATCAAGAGGAATGAGTCGGATGTCAGGGAATCCCAAATTGAGATATGGCCAATTCAAAATGGCGGCTTACATAAGTTTTCATGGAAATTCATGTATACAATTTGACATAACTTTGGAACAAAACGTCGTATCGACATGGGGTTTTCAGTTTCTGAAAGCTCTATGTGTCTTCTTTAAGACTGTATTAAAAACTCATTTTCGACCAAGGTCGACATCCGACTCATTCCTCTTGATCGAGTCACATATGTGATCTCAGAGCATTGTCTAAGCTTTTAAGATGATACCATATGTATCAACATTTATCAAGGCATTCAGATTTTATGAGTGAAAATGACTCCTAAATTCTTATTATTTTCTTTATTTTTTTCTGTCCGTTTTCATCTATATCTTGAAAATCACACAGCAGCAGAGTCTCCACTTTTGATGTGCTGTATTACGTATTGTCTAAAACAACTTATTACTCTGTGAATTATATGTTGCAATTATCAAATACTTACGGAATTTCAAGTTCTTCTTGATTATGTCAAAAAATAGAAAAAATAAGACCAGATTTGAGAAAAGAATTAACAGATTTATTTTAAAGTTTAAATAAAAACACTGTATACCTGTCATCTAAACATAACATCATTAGAGTACAGGTACAGGCTGTCCCAAAATGATTAGTACCCATCGATGCCCAATGTTCAATAAATGTTTTCATCAACAAAATCAATAAGATTAGATTCGTTGTTTTTCTATCATATTTGCTATACTGTATCCTTTTATTAGAATTTTAGATTGATCATGAATATCGGACTTATTTTAATGAAGTTACACTACATTGTGTAAGACATAGTGATTTCACCTTTTTGGCAAAGTGCAAAAAAAATGTGTTTTTAAACAGCTTGTTTGAAAGAAACTAATACATTCTCTTAATCTCTTGTCTGCTAATATCTGTGGTTCCTTTTTATTTTAAACTGCTGTTGTATCATATTGTTGTTCAAACCATTAATACTTCTTCCTTTGATTTAATTTGAAGAGTAAAAATGGATCATCACGCATGAGCGACCCCAAGCTTTGTTTTTATGATGAGCTAGTTTTGAGGCTTGAGGGACGTTTAAACAGGTGAAGACATGGTCATGGGTAATTAGCATTGGCTTAGACTTCTTTTTCATATTGAAGATGCAATTTCCTACAAACTTTTGGGACAGCCTGTATTCTAGACTCATCCTGTACTGTAAAATATTTATTACTTTTTAGGTTATTTACCTTAATTAATCTGATAAAACCATGGCTCAAATTAGCCATTTATCTTCGAATGGCGAACATTTCCTCTAAAAAAACCTGATGTTGATTCTCAATAAGAACAATAATAGCATAAAATTCAACAAATCCATGATTTCAGGCAATGAAATGTAGGTAAACATATAACAGCTCCATTTCTTGTAACACAACACAGTCATACAGACCTTCTCCAGAAAGGCATAAAATAGCTGCAACGCCAAAAGCTTTCTTCCCATTTTGATCATTGTCCACCATCACCATCAAGTACTACCTCTTTGGCCATTGTTAATTTGCAGCAGAAGGTCATGGGTATCATGTGGGTAGCACATGGTTGTCACATGTACGGATGTGGGTAGCACATGGTTGTCACATGTACGGGGTAACGATTCCTTCATTCCCTATGAGACTAAGCTGACACAGGCAGGAAATGGGTGGACAATCCCAATTTACTGCAGTACTTAATGAGTACAGTGTAAGGCTGTGGTCGGAACAATTTTTTCATGTCGACATGTTGATATAAATTTTATCTCGACATCGACATCTGTGTCGACATAAGCATGGGCATATCTGTACATTTGTGGGTAAGCTTAAATCTAAATTTCAAAGACCTGAAAATTCACAATTAACCCACAATCATTTTAGAGCAGTGGTACACTTCAAAGTATTAATATTGAGAAACTAGCAACTAAGTGAATATATGAAACATAAAAAATTATGGACATTCCAGTGCCTATACTTGACCCAATTTCGCGTCTTTTGGCATGCAATCCCAACTGTTTGACTTTGAACTTCTATTGGGGGTCATCATTCATAGGGGTAATTACTTTTCAGTATGTCCAACAAGTGGTTTTTTATGTACAAAGTTATAATAGTGTCAAAATGTAAGTTTGTTTACTTTCAAAATCAAGCTCTTGGGTATTTTGGAGGTCTTGAGGGAGATACAAATTATGTAGATATATTGAATATTATAGCGACATGTCAGGATATGCTTTGTGTCGACATAAATGTCGACATAATGGCGTGTCGACCACAGCCTTAGTACAGTGAGTACAGGAAAGGATGTTGTGTAAATATCAACATAGCATCAACTTCTGCTACCTCCTCCTGAAAGCAAAACAAAAGGGAGACAAATATTTATATAAATGTGATGCATTCTTGAGAAGTCAGACGAAACTATTCAGGGGAGTTTTTGAGTGAATCTTTCAAGGGTTGGGATTCTTTGTGCAATAACACTTTCCTTTTTGACATTGGACATTTCTACCAAATATCAGGGATCTATTTAATTACATAAATGCTATCTTGTATTCACTTAGGTACTAGATTGGTTTTTTTAACCCTACAACATCATACTGAGCCACACGGTACAACATCACATTGAGCCACACGGTCAGCAACACTTCTAGGTGGGTGCACACAAGTTCTATCCCATGTACCCGGGTATAGATGGTCGGCCAAAATTTAGCCTGGGAGGCCCAGCGCTTGTGGTGTGGTGGTTGTGTGAACTGCCTGTCATCCAGGCGACCCGGGTTTAATTCCCGGGGGTGGCGAACATCATTTCTCTGGACCTCTCATTTAACCCCTTCCCCTGTTCTTCGGTCCATCCCCACTTCTACATTTTAGGGTTAGGGTTATTACAACTCTTTTATGGCAATTCTATAACCCTAACCCTACTACACCATACAGAACCACACAGTCAGCAGCACTTCTAAGTAGGTGCACACAAGTGCTATCCCATGGTGCACTAAACCCGGGTATATATGGTCTGCCACAATTTAGCCTGGGAGGCCCAGTTCTTGTGGTGTGGTGTTTAAGCGACTCGCTAGTCACCAGGCGACCAAGGTTCAATTCTTGGGGGGGGGGGGGGGGGGGGGGGGTGGCAGACATCATTTCTCTGGTCCTCTCATTTAACCCTCTCCCCTGTTTTTCGGTCCATCCCCACTTCTACACTTTTAGGGTTAGGGTTATTACAGCTCGTTTTTTGCAATTCTATAACCTTAACTCTATCTACTACACCCTACTGAGCCACACACCCAGCAGCGCTTCTAGGCGCGCACACAAGTTCTATCCCATTGTGCACTAAACCCGGGTATAGATGGTCTGCGAAAATTTAGCATGGGAGGCCCAGCACTTGTGGTGTAGTGGTTGTGTGACTCGCTAGTCACCAGGCGACCCGGGTTCAATTCCCAGGGGTGACAACATAATTTTTCTGGTCCTCCCATTTAACCCACTCCCCTGTTCTTTGGTCCATCACCACTGAGGGTTCCTGCCACATTATTTCTTGTTTTATGAGGCAGTTTAATGATTTTATCCACAAATTGTAAAAAAAAAAAAAAAAAAATAGTGCCGTTTTTTTACCCTTTTTTTAAGAGTGCCGGTCGGCAATCGTGAGTGCGGGCTCCTCCCAGCCGCCATCGACCGCCTCAGTGACAACTCCTGCCTGAGATGTAAGCTCTAGCTAAGGATATCATAATCTAAGCAATACAATGAACAAAATACAAATGAATGCCACACCCAAAGAAGATCTTGCCTGACTCTACTTTATGTTCACACATTTCAACCAAAAGGTGAATAAAAATGCTACAATTGTCATCCAACTTACCCTCCACCTCCTCCCCTTCCCCCACGGAATCCACCTCTACCACCACCTCCACCTCTGCCTCTGCCTCCTCCACCTCTGCCTCCTCCACCTCTGCCTCGCCCACCGCCTCTTCCTCCTCCTCCACCACCTCTCCCTCCGCCTCCTTGGTTACCTCCACTCCATCCGCCGCCTCCTCCTGCTTTCCTGCCTGTACCTTTTTGTCCATACACAGTGGTACGAATACCAGACATTGGATTGTTTCTAGACTTTGACGGACCCTTTGACAAAATAAAAGAAATACAAAAAGAGTTAAATATTGACCATACTTATGCAGAGGGAGTGATTACATATGTAAATTATCAAAAAGATGGCTTTTGATTGGACACTGCAAATTATTTGCTGCCTATAGATGAGGTGACCGTTGTTTACATCAGTAGTGTTTACAAATTGATTAGCGCCTGGTCTAAAGACATGCTAGAGGTACTAGTCCATGACTACTGCATACATACTATTCGAAAGCAAAACACACATCACTGAGCGCCAATTTTAAAAGCACATGCCCTTATGGTGCGTATGCATACTGCAGGGCAACCAGATTTAGTACCTGGTCTCTCACTGTGCTTAGGGATGCAGACCATGACAACTGCACTATTACACCGTAAGCATTGTAAGTAATGATCAATCAAGTGTGAATTAAAGCACATTCCCTATAGGTGCGCACGCATACTGCCAGGCACTACGTCACTGGTCACACCATCTATAACCAGGACGTAATGGATAACAAATTGCATCATCATTTTGCGCTCTACATTCTTCAGAGCGCTGTGTGTGCCTGCTTGACAGGGCCCAGTACATATGTGCACTTGAAAGAAGTGTATCACATTGAAAAGAGAAGTAAACAACTTGCCTGATTTGTTTATTTCATATAAATGGGTAAGAATTTAGTTTTTATGTCATAGATGTTTATACCTTATATATAAAATCAATTTTACATTAATAATAATGTGGAAAGAGATAAAGAAATGATACCACTTTATAATGGTTATAAAGTTTGCCTTTATATTAATGTCAAACCAGATGGAATAAGTTACGTTGACATTTTAAAGATAAACAGAAAGTTATTATTGAGTTGAGCTGACTGTGTATGTGGTGTGTGGGGGGGGGGGGGGGGGGGGGGGGGGGGGGGGGGGGAAGAGGAAGGGACTCATTTTAGTCTCTAGTATAACTGTGGCCCCACACCACCACCACTGAATAAACAGGAAAATTATACCAAAATGTCTATTATAATAACTCATTGAAATTTTAAGTTATTATAAAATTAAAAATGAATCTGGAGGCCCTGGACTGGAGGCTGAGGTTTCATTTCTATCTTCACCACCCGCCGATCTCCCCAACCCACCCCGCGGCACACAACATGCCTCATTCATAATTCATTTTATTTTCACATTTTACGATGAACTCTTCTTAACTAGACATAATTGATCGATCTTGTACCGTAAAGTGGTCGACTTCACAAAGCGGAGTTACATCATTTTCAAGTTCGTCTTTTACAGTCTTTATGAAAACTCCAAACTGAGATAGCGCCATATAAAGTTACTAGAACTAGGCTTTTTACTAGAACTAGGCTTTTTAAATCACTGAAACATACATATATGATGATGTTCACAATATTGTTATAAACACTCTGAAGATTAATTATTTACCAGAAACTCAAATTCCCCCCAAAATCACCCCAATTATGTTTTGGGCTATTTCTCAGTTTGTAGCTCTGCCCAATTCTGTTTGGTTTCAGTAGAACACGTCACATTTGACCAATCAGGACATCTTGAAAGCTTCCAGTACGCACTTTCAGGTTTACACATGTACACGCACACATTGATAGAATTATGTCCATAGCATCACTTAATTTTCTTTCACTGCGTGTTCGGCTACCGAGGCTGAAGCTGAACAAACGGGGGCTCAAAAAGCTGGAAAAAATGGGCGCTCAAAAATACACTCGGCCCACAAGGAAAGAATCGGAGAACACAGAACTAAAATCCTCGGTAGCCGAACAAACAGTGAAAGAAAACCCCATCATTAAATGGGATGACTCAAAGATTATCGCCAGAGATGAGACTAGAAACACCAGATGGATATGTGTATCCTTTTGGATGTGGAGAAAAGGCGGCACAGAACAACAAAAGCACCTAATGAATGGCGATGAGGGGGCGTACCAACTCAGTCATATTTACGACTCAGTGATCCAGAGGGCGTCATCATCCGATGACGTCATCAAGAAACAGACTAGAAACGCTAGCTCTGGATCAAACACAATCCACTGAGGAAGACAACATATTTGTTGTCAAAACCCGTATGGAAAATTAAGTAAGTTTCCTACTTGGAATTTTCTAATGAAAATTCATATAATAAAAAGGTACTAATTTAATATATAAATGTCTATAAAATATTACTGTTTATGAATGAGAATAAAGGTATTGTTTTTAGACTGTACCTGTGTAATATTGTCCGACTTAGATGCCTTGGCAGTATTATTATTTGTGAACAACAATTCTGTCTGAGGCGTCATTGTTTCTTTTAAAAATACTACTACATCTGCATTTATGTCAGACTATATAATATTGGTAAGGTTGCTATCATGTAGTAAATTTTCTAATCATGTAGTAGTGGTTCGTTCGTGTAGACGTTTGAATGTGTACACCAGGCCTTCTCAAATGGTGGCGCGCGCACAGAAGGACGCATGAAAAAATTAATAATAAAAAATAATAAAATAAAATAAACAAAAGAATTTAAAAAAATAAAAAAGAAGAAATATAACCCCAACTTCAACCGTCAGATCGCAAGAAGCATTAAGAGCCACTTCAGCCACTAACTGCAGTGGGGTAAGTTATGATTATTAGTATTACTATTAGTAGTAGGCCTATTGATTAGCACTACATTTGCTACAATTGTGTGAACATTTATATTTTACCATCATCATCTCTTTATTTCTTGTACCATATTGCATGCAAATAATTTGTATAGCTCCCCTAAGCCTCTTAAAAGGGGGTACACCCATGAGCTTCCAGGGGATTCGCCCCCTGGACCCCACCCGTTATTCGCTCCGCTCGCAGGAATAGTGGCGCTTCTAGATCACTAAAATCTCAAAAGTGGTGCTTTACAAAATCTAATTGAGAAGGCCTGGTGTACACAGTCCCAGCATGTATTTTACTTATAAAGTATACGTTAACCTTGCTAGTAGGCATCAATAAATATAGTCAAGATGAAAGCTCACATGTCCCCAAGCCATACGCTCAAAATACTTATCAGGATAACTTTTCAAGTGCGAATCCAATAACTTCTGCCAGATTGGGAGTGGAGTAGGTCCGTCTTATTGGCAGACAGCAAATTGTCTCCAGGTGGTCTATTTTGAACTTTTTCTGTGAATAAATGTCCTTGACGAAAGTTGAAATGTCTAGCGCTATATTAATATTGACCTGCACTTTGGACATGTTTGTGTAACATTTCAAAATACATCAATTTGTTGGTCTGGGTTAAAGGTGTATTATGTGATCTTTTTCAGGAATCCTCGAAAAAAAATTGGAAGCAGATTTTCTTGTGAGATAGATCTATTTCTTGGCATAATATTGTTCTTCTACTAAATGGCGTATTTCAAAATGTTTCAATAAACGAAAAAGTCAACAACCATCTTGGCCTACCTTTCCATGTGGGTTATCTTCAGCTTGTTCTGGGTTAAAGCGTGTATGCTTTCCACCATTCTTACCACCTACAGGTTCAAAAAGAGGTCAACATTATAAAAAAATCAATAAAATGTGAATTACTAATATTTCATGCTTGTAGAAAACGAAATATTGGCAGAATCCGTCAACATCTAACAAGGGATGCACCTGAAACCATCATTCATGTATTTGTAACATCCAGACTTGACTCCAATAACTCACTTCTATATGGAATTACAATATCACAACTCTCTCGCCTTCAACGATTGCAGAATATAGCCGCCCAGATTATTACATATACTAAGAGAGCAGATCATATAACTCCTGTATTAGCGGACCTACACTGGCTTCCAATTGAACAGAGACTGAAATACAAGATATGCCTTATTATTTTCAAGATCTTACATGATGCAGCTCCTTCTTATTTAACAGAACTTGTTCAACCATATGTGCCAGGACATCGCGGGCTACGCTCTTCAAAACAAGGTCTTCTTCAGGAAACATTGGCTAAACATCAGTGGGGACAGCGAAGTTTTCAAGTCGCAGCACCAAAACTATGGAATAGTTTGCCTGAATATGTGAAACTGTCAAACTCTGTACATATTTTTAAGAAAAACTTGAAGACATAGTTTTACTCTGAAGCATTTGCTTGATGTGACTTTCCTCATCTTTGCTCTTATGCGTGTTTATGTTATTTTGGTTGTTATGCAGAGAAGCCCCATGAGCGTCGCTTGTGGCGGATACCTGCGCTTTATAAATTACCATTATTATTTTATTATTATAAGTTTTATCATAATTATATTCATTACTTCATGAATAATCGCGATAGCTGCGCGGCCGTAATTTAGCAAAACAGCGTAACTCAAAATATTGACTTTTTGAGTTACATGCATTTCTGGGAAAATCGAGGGCGCTCTTTTCATCTGTGAGAGTCTCAAAAGACATCGACGCACCGTTTTAAAGATAGCGTAACGTATCTCAGCCTTATTTTGCAACTTTTGGCATTTTAATATGGTAAAACAGCGTAACTCGAGTAACGTGTTTCAAAATCTAGTATTTTCTTGGCAAAACAGCGTATCTCTAAGTTACGTGTCTTTTCCAAACAACTATTTTGCTACGAGATACGCGGGTTTGGCGAAAAAATAGTAACCAAAGAATTACACGTAACTTGAGTTACGCTGTTTTGCAAGATTAACTCTGCGTATAATGAGATGTCGGATTGGCAAACCCGCGTATCTGGACAAAATCAGCTGTATCTTTAGTAAAAATAGTTTACTTTACTTAAGTTTTTAAAAATTAAAAAAATTAAACATAATGCATGTTTCCATTTTTAAATCAATTTCCTCTGTAAATAATAGAGAAAATGCTCAAACTTTAAAGTGCTCATATCTCAAAAACGTCAGTTTCGAGTTACGCTGTTTTGCCAAATTACGGCCGTGCGCACCAAGTGCGTTCCAATACAATTAATCGTTAGATGAAAATGCGCACGCCGAGCACAGGTAACTAATAATTGCCCGAAAGTACTGCGCCTTAGTGTTCAATTGTTTTGCTCATTGACCGACCAATAAAATTAAAGCATCACGCCCCTTAATTGAATATTCAATCAGCTTATTTCTGATTGGTTGAATGATAAAAATGTTAATGAGAGGATGACCCGACTTGGACTGTTTCAATAACTAAGAGGGGATGGGCAAAATAAACAGAAAGCTAATTACGCGATTATATCGGTACGAATCAACGATATGGATAATTTAGCATCTTTTTCAGCAATGAATGAGAATAATGAATGCTTAAGAGTGAGTTTTTTCTAGGTTGACGAACTTTTGGACACACATTTTTTAGATTTTGCCCAAAGTTTGGGAGGTGAAAGACATTTAGAAGTTATGTAAAAATATAGTATTAAAAAATTCAGCAACCTTCTGTTGCCTTGGTAATGAGCCTACCTGGTTTTAGGACATTTTAGGGGAACATTTTCCTAATTATACTGATTTCAGCAACGAAAAAAGACAAAGTTTGGCAGAACTCTTTACCAAGGTGGTACATTTTTTGCCCAAACTGACTTCATGAATGAGTTGCCCTATCTCTGGTCTAACAACCAATCGATTTAAATAAGTCAGTGTTGCCATATTGATACCCTATTGCCATATTCAAATATCACATTTTGTTGAAGTTGAAAAAGTCAGTTATTACTAACCGACTGAAATGACATTATATCAATCAAAATCGGGATCAAAATGTATAGTGAAAGTATAGTTTTAATAGTGGGACTTGATTCACCATTAAGCTTATTTACCTACCCTGAAATTGCTGTAAGTTTGCCTTGCTGTAATCGAACGCTTCAAATTCTGCGCTGGATGAGTTTGGTTCTTCGCTGTATCTCTCTTTCTTTGGTCTTGGCAAGTCTGGTGTATCGTTGCTGGGTTTTCTCTTTTTGGATGCATTACTCTGCACATATATGGACATAAAAACAGTTACCTTAAGTGGGATAACAACACACCGCTCATATAAATATGGATAAAGGGTGTTTGAAAAGCCTAAAAAGCCTAGGAAAAAGGCTAGTTTTTGCTGAAGTAATAATTTTCATGCACGATAATAATTCTTGGTTACAGTTAATTTTTACTTCAGCTTTTTTTAACGAATAATAATATCTGATTATAATTTCAAAAATGCAGAAGAATGGTAAAAGTGTCTATGATTACATTTTAATGCTGGGTAGTACATTCTTTGTCATATAGACCTCAATAAAAGAAAGTCATACACATGTTTATGTCCTATAGGTCGACTTCACTAAACCTACCTGTTGCCTCAGTGGTACATCCTCAATTCACTAAACCTACCTGTTGCCTCAGTGGTACATCCTCAATTCACTAAACCTACCTGTTGCCTCAGTGGTACATCCTCAATTCACTAAACCTACCTGTTGCCTCAGTGGTACATCCTCAATTCACTAAACCTAGCTGTTGCCTCAGTGGTACATCCTCAATTCACTAAACCTACCTGTTGCCTCAGTGGTACATCCTCAATTCACTAAACCTACCTGTTGCCTCAGTGGTACATCCTCAATTCACTAAACCTAGCTGTTGCCTCAGTGGTACATCCTCAATTCACTAAACCTACCTGTTGCCTCAGTGGTACATCCTCAATTCACTAAACCTACCTGTTGCCTCAGTGGTACATCCTCAATTCACTAAACCTACCTGTTGCCTCAGTGGTACATCCTCAATTCACTAAACCTAGCTGTTGCCTCAGTGGTACATCCTCAATTCACTAAACCTACCTGTTGCCTCAGTGGTACATCCTCAATTCACTAAACCTACCTGTTGCCTCAGTGGTACATCCTCAATTCACTAAACCTAGCTGTTGCCTCAGTGGTACATCCTCAATTCACTAAACCTACCTGTTGCCTCAGTGGTACATCCTCAATTCACTAAACCTACCTGTTGCCTCAGTGGTACATCCTCAATTCACTAAACCTACCTGTTGCCTCGGTGGTACATCCTCAATTCACTAAACCTACCTGTTGCCTCAGTGGTACATCCTCAATTCACTAAACCTACCTGTTGCCTCGGTGGTACATCCTCAATTCACTAAACCTACCTGTTGCCTCAGTGGTACATCCTCAATTCACTAAACCTACCTCTTGCCTCAGTGGTACATCCTCAATTCACTAAACCTACCTGTTGCCTCAGTGGTACATCCTCAATTCACTAAACCTACCTGTTGCCTCAGTGGTACATCCTCAATTCACTAAACCTACCTGTTGCCTCAGTGGTACATCCTCAATTCACTAAACCTACCTGTTGCCTCAGTGGTACATCCTCAATTCACTAAACCTACCTGTTGCCTCACTGGTACATCCTCAATTCACTAAACCTACCTGTTGCCTCAGTGGTACATCCTCAATTCACTAAACCTACCTGTTGCCTCAGTGGTACATCCTCAATTCACTAAACCTACCTGTTGCCTCAGTGGTACATCCTCAATTCACTAAACCTACCTGTTGCCTCAGTGGTACATCCTCAATTCATTAAACCTACCTGTTGCCTCAGTGGTACATCCTCAATTCACTAAACCTACCTGTTGCCTCAGTGGTACATCCTCAATTCACTAAACCTACCTGTTGCCTCAGTGGTACATCCTCAATTCACTAAACCTACCTGTTGCCTCAGTGGTACATCCTCAATTCACTAAACCTACCTGTTGCCTCAGTGGTACATCCTCAATTCACTAAACCTACCTGTTGCCTCAGTGGTACATCCTCAATTCACTAAACCTACCTGTTGCCTCAGTGGTACATCCTCAATTCACTAAACCTACCTGTTGCCTCAGTGGTACATCCTCAATTCACTAAACCTACCTGTTGCCTCAGTGGTACATCCTCAATTCACTAAACCTACCTGTTGCCTCAGTGGTACATCCTCAATTCACTAAACCTAGCTGTTGCCTCAGTGGTACATCCTCAATTCACTAAACCTACCTCTTGCCTCAGTGGTACATCCTCAATTCACTAAACCTACCTGTTGCCTCAGTGGTACATCCTCAATTCACTAAACCTACCTGTTGCCTCACTGGTACATCCTCAATTCACTAAACCTACCTGTTGCCTCAGTGGTACATCCTCAATTCACTAAACCTACCTGTTGCCTCAGTGGTACATCCTCAATTCACTAAACCTAGCTGTTGCCTCAGTGGTACATCCTCAATTCACTAAACCTACCTGTTGCCTCAGTGGTACATCCTCAATTCACTAAACCTACCTGTTGCCTCAGTGGTACATCCTCCTCATCTGAATCTTCACCAAATGGTAACATAGATTCACCCACTTCTTCCTTTGTCCATTTCCTGTTATGTGATGGTGGTGTAGCAGTTGGTATAAGCACAGGTGGTTTCTTTTTGGGTTCAGTGGGCGGTTTTAGTTTCCATACTACCTCCATTGGCTGTGTAAACAAATAGAAATATATTTATACACTAAACAACAGTTTATATACTAAACAACAGTGTTTTGGGGAATAGAATTGGGTTAACTTAGTGCCGTGTAGACATATATCGGATGTCTTTATCAATGGAGTATAAATGCACATCCAGAGTGGCCATGAAGGGTTAACTTTCCGGTGACATCACAGTAGGCTTGGGCATCACCAGTGCATTGCATATCGCACATCGTGGCAATAAACATATCGCGATATCGCCATATGGCGATAATTACCAAATTTCTCTCACAAGACCTCCAAATACCCAAGAGGCTCAATGTCAAAAGTTTTACATAAAGTAAACAAGTTTACATTTTGACCTCCAAAGTATGTACACATCCAAAACCCTTATTGGACATGCTAACTTCATGATAACCCTTTGCAGTTGGAAAAAGATGCAAATGTAGGTCAAAGTATACAGATATTTTTGGATGTTATATATTTTCACTGATTTGGTGTAACATCACTTCAAGATGATTTTGTGGGTTATTTGTGAATTGTGAATATTCTGGCACTCAAGAAAAAATCCCCACATCGTTGAAAGCATGTTGACAAATTGTGATCACGATAAAAGAACAATATCACGATATCATAGTGGATGGCGATATTGCCCATGCTTACATCACAGGTTATTTCTGATGAAGTCCTGTATCCCTTATCACCCTACTACAGAGACTCATGTTCTCAATTGGGAGAATACCAACATACACACGAGAGACCATGATAGGAATACCAGATGGATCATAGAATTAATTTTGATCCATCGTAAAACCAACAATGACATGTAATACCTATGAATGGACGACGAGGGGGCCACCAACATAGTCATCTGTACGATGAATAGATTTAGAAAAAATAATCAGAAACAAACATGATAATACCGGAAAGTCAACATTTCCTTGCAACTCTAGATCAGCAACCATACACCATTGATAAAGACATTCTGGAACAGTAAGTTCAACTTGGAATTTTTCTAAGAAATATATTTGTCTATATGTAAATCTGGTGGTTGATAGTTTCATTATTTCATTCACACCATTTCACAACACCTTCCAGATAAATGAGAGTATAGACAATGTCACCTGTAACGTCGCAGCAGCCAAGCAAACAAAAGCTTGCCTGCCGGTATGCGCACGAATTGCCTGCTAAACAAAAAGCTTGCCAGCCGGTATGCGCGAGCATTCGAAGGGGGTGTCCATTATAAACCATACACCAAACCAAACCAGTCATCTATAACAGCAGTCAACACAACAGTCAATGCATAGTCCCCATGCATGGAATGGAACCGGGCACTTAGGTAGATCAACAAGAGGTGACATGGTCTATACACAGTGTACTGAAACGCACTCATAAAACTTGAGGTACCACAAATTTTCTCCATAGTATAAGAACGGTTACATTAACAGTATCAAAAAACCTTTCAACTACAATAGAAAATTCACATTGGACGGAATTGCAGGAGCTGATTTCTTCTTTATATCCATACTATAAGAATGGTTACATTAACAGTATCAAAAACCCTTCCAACTACAATAAAAAAACTTACATTGGATGGAATTGCAGGAGCTGATTTCTTCTTATCTTCATTAAAACTTATAGTGTCTGCATCTAGCAATGATGTGGCTATTTGGCTTGGCTTGGAAGACGGTAAGTACTGTATAAAGGAAAAATTAATATACAAATGAGTGGTTCTTGGTATAACTATTTACCTGAGGTGATATCAATCAAAAGTACTACAACCTAAAGGATTCTAAAACACTGGATGAAAACTGTATTTCAGTGCAATGGATGCCTGATGTATTGGACTTCCCAAAGCGGAGTTATATCATTTTCAAGTTCGTCTTTATGAAAACTCCAAACTGATAAATCATCCTTTAAAGATGTACTTACAATGTACTTACAATGTACTTACAATGTACTTACAGTGTACTTACAGTGTACTTACAATGTACTTTCAATGTACTTACAGTGTACTTACAGTGTACTTACAGTGTACTTATAATGTACTTACAATGTACGTACAATGTACGTACAGTGTACTTAGTGTACTTACAGTGTACTTACAGTGTACTTACAGTGTACTTACAGTGTACTTACAATGTACTTACAATGTACTTTTAAAAAAAATAAAAAGTTGGGTTTGATTTTTTAATCTGAAACTTTCACAATAATGTTATAAACACTCTGAAGATTAATTATTTACAAGAAACTCAAATTCCCAAAAAATCACCCCCCCCCCCCCCCCACCCCCAATTAGGTTTTGGGCTATTTCTCAGTTTGGAGCTCTGCCCAATTCCGTCTGGTTTCGGTAGAACATGTCACATATGTGATGGCTATAGTCAACCCGTCTTACCCTTTCAAAGGGGTTAGCTAATGATGCTTTGATTAATGCAGCTTTCTGCTGTGCTTCACTCATCTCAACTCCCAATCTCATTTCCGATACAGACGATGAAAATAACTGGATGATGGGCGATGCCATCGTAACTTCCGGAATAGTAACAGTATTGCCATCATTGAATAGCGTAGATGTTGTAGCTATAAGCACGGAGGGTGCTGAAAATGAAGAAAGGAAAAAAGAAGTATTGTTGAGTGTTTATATGAAAACCATGATCCAAAATGGGGTCGTTCACCCTTAAAGATCAATGTACAAATTTTGACTTTTAAGAAATTTGAAAACCTGAATGTAGTGTAACTAAGCACATTGGAATAATAAACTCTTACCAAGCTTTTTAAAAATTACTCCTACCCAGCCTGGGTTAGATTTATAGTATTGGATTTATTAAGAAATATGCGGCTTCTATCGCTTAGTAATCCCAGCGAACGCATGCAACATAGGCGTACACGCATGATTCCCAGTGCACCCTCTGTTGCATTGTGCGAGCCTCGTGTGCGCTCACACACTTCTGTATTAATCAGCTGCTGTAAGACGGCTTGCCAATTTTGAACTGTCTAGACCGTAGCCGATTATTAAGTGGCAATTTACTTGGTGTTTTTTGGGGGCGAAGCCACCCTATTAGCATGTGATTGCAAAAACTTACACATTTAGGTCTTTCTAGACATAAGTATGGCCGCCATGTTTGTAGTCTTTGTAAATTACATTTACCTTTGCAGTTTATTTTAACAGTCCTGCAGTCTGTGATGGAGTCAAAGCTATATTTGTTTAGTTGATGCAAAGACGGTTGATGAATCAATCAGAGAGATGTTTATTAGGCTCCCAACAGAGAGACATAATAGATTATCTTGTTTGACTAAGGAGAAATCTCCCAATTGTTGTGGGGTTGTCTAATAAGTTTTGATTTGTTTTTGGGTTTGAATTATGGAAAATACATACACCATTTCCCTGGTATTTTGGTATGCAGCAGATGCTTCAGAAAATGGTTACAAAACATGCTTCTTTCTTTTGGATCGCCCCCATTCCATTTCAATGGAATTTTTATTTAAACTCATACTGGGAATTTTTAGGATAAATTTAGTAAATACACATTCAGATTTAGACCTACCATGTTCTCAAGCATGTGGCTGAGCCCTGAAACAAGTGATTGTAACAATACGAGTTTATCTTTTAAACGATGAGTTTAACAAAACCCGCTTTTAAATTCTGTGAATCTCGTCCCCAGAGTGGTTGTGCATTCACTCTATACAGGTATTCAATTTCGTCGTCTACGCTTTCCGGCTATGTTGCCATTGCACTCGCAACTATTGCTTTCCAGGTCTTGATCGGTATACGCTCAAGTTGCGCTTTGACAATTAGAGTAATAAACTCAGTGGTCCGTCACGATCCACTCCCGACAACCTAACCTAACCTAAATGTGTGTACAGACACAGACCGGGATGATCCCCTACTCTTTACGAAGGAGTCTGTGACCTTTTAACGTGCTCGGGGATAGCTCTTCTGATACACGGGACCAACATTTCTATGTATCTTCCGAAACACGATGTGCCATGTACATGCCTACTTCAGTCTGCACGGTCTGAAGGAGGCATGGGGACGAGGCTGTGTTGGTGTATCGAATTGAACTCACACTCAAACGATCCACCAACAGAACTACGGTGCGCAGCAGTGTTACGACGCTCTAACTGACTGCGCCACCTCGCCACCGTCAATTTATTGTGGCCCAAATGGGTGGGTTACAATAGATATTGACAGAATTCCTCAAATGCATGTATATTTGTAAGACTACACAGTCTTCACGTCAGATTGCACTGAGCTCGCTTGAGAAATCTAATCAAACAAGGCATGTAATTGGTGTACGCCTATGTTTAAAGCTAGACACTTTTTAGTGAGATAGACGCATGTTTAAGTTAAACAAATTTTTGTAGTTAAAGGATGTGTTTAAAGCCAAAGTTAAACGTGTGTTTCGCTAAACAAGGCGGTTCTCGAACGGCGCGTCTCGCCTGTTCATCAAAAGTGACTTGAAAGAAATGATGATGAAACATATGATACAATGTAGCACTGTCACAGAGGTATGCATTGTAGTTAATGCAAAGGATGTAATACCTTGACAAATTTAATCAACAAAAAGAACACACCAACCCCCTTCCCTACACCAAATCACATCAAGATAGGCCTTACAGATCTTATTTGACCCCAGATGACCTTAAAAAATTAATCAGCAAAAAAAACACACCATCTCTCTTCCGTCCACCAAATCCCATCAAGATAGGCCTTACGGATCTTATTTGACCCCAGATGACCTTGAAAATTTAATCAGCAAAAAGAATACACCACCCCCCCCCCCCTTCCCTCCACCAAATTCAATCAAGATATGCCTTACTGATCTATTTGACCCCATATTTGACCCCTGATGACCCCAAAAAATTAATCAACAAAAAGAACACACCACCCCCCTTCCCTCCACCAAATCCCATCAAGATAGGCCTTACTGATCTATTTGACCCCATATTTGACCCCCGATGACCCCGAACAATTAATCAACCAAAAGAACACACCACCCCCCTTCCCTCCACCAAATCCCATCAAGATAGGCCTTACTGGTCTATTTGACCCCCGATGACCCCGAAACATTAATCAACAAAAAGAACACACCATCCCTCTTCCGTCCACCAAATCCCATTAAGATAGGCCTTACTGATCTATTTGACCCCCGATGACCCCGAAAAATTAATCAACAAAAAGAACACACTACCCCCCTTCCCTCCACCAAATCCCATAAAGATAGGCCTTACTGATCTATTTGACCCCATATTTGACCCCCGATGACCCCGAAAAAATAATCAACAAAAAAGACAACCCCATCCCTCTTCCGTCCACCAAATCCCATTAAGATAGGCCTTACTGATCTATTTGAACCCATATATGACCCCCGATGACCCCGAAAAATTAATCAACAAAAAGAACACACCATCCCCCTTCCCTCCACCAAATCCCATCAAGATAGGCCTTACTGATCTATTTGACCCCATATTTGACCCCCGATGACCCCGAAAAATTAATCAACAAAAAGAACACACCATCCCTCTTCCGTCCACCAAATCCCATCAAGATAGGCCTTACTGATCTATTTGACCCCATATTTGACCCCCGATGACCCCGAAAAATTAATCAACAAAAAGAACACACCACCCCCTTCCCTCCACCAAATCCCATCAAGATAGGCCTTAGGGGAGAGTGGGGTATGTTGGAACATTTTTCAGAAAAATGACTCTATAACGCAATTAAAATTGATTCAGGATTTAATAACTATATCAGTTCAAGCATACATCTGTGTGTAACAAATACAGCATAATAAAATTTTAAGACTTGTTTATGTTTATTAAAATAATCCACTTTGAAAAAGTTATCTCAGCTGTTTCAACTAACCCCATGCATGGGGTTAGTTGGAACATGGCATTGGGTTAGTTGGAACATGGTGTGTGGTTACTTAAAAACTAAACTGTAACTACTTACAACTGTTGTTAAATGATTTTAAAAATCAATTTAAAAATCAATATGGCATGCCCTAATGATCAACAACAACAATCAACAACACTCAATTAAGGATACACAGTCTTTTAGTTAGTCTTCTTCGGAGTCTGCTTGAGACCTTTTGCAGTCACTGAAGTCTGTAGGTGTCTCAAGGGGGCTACGGTGAGATTAGCTGAAAAGACGATGTAGACTTCAAGTTCAATGGTTATAAAGTTGTTTACTATTATTACAAATTGTACGCCTAACTATTTGTTTCCAAAACAATATTTCAGGTTCAGAACCTTAAGGATGTACCACATTTAAGTGTTCCAATAAACCCCATGCCCAATGTTTCAACTAACCCCGAGAGCACATGGCAGATGTTTAAGCTTATTGTGCAAAACATGGCATACAACTGCACACCTATTTAGCCTTATTTTGTAGCTTAGTATAAGAGCCTAACATACCAAAAATATAGCCACATGAATCTACAAACATCATAGAGATAATACAAAATTTCTTAATGTCAAAAAATTTAGTCAAAAGTTGAAAAATCAAACTTACCTTTCTAACTTTAAGAAGACTGAGACCCATGTGCTGTAGGCAATGTGGTATGTGGGGGTTGCTTTTGCACACCACCTGATGGCAGTGTTTCTAGAAATTAATTGTTGTTTTTTAGGAAAATCTCAATGTTTCAACTAACCCCGCGTTCCAACATACCCCACTCTCCCCTACTGATCTATTTGACCCCATATTTGACCCCCGATGACCCCGAAAAATTAATCAACAAAAAGAACACACCATCCCTCTTCCGTCCACCAAATCCATCAAGATAGGCCTTACTGATCTATTTGACCCCATATTTGACCTCCGATGACCCCGAAAAATTAATCAACAAAAAGAACACACCATCCCTCTTCCGTCCACCAAATCCCATCAAGATAGGCCTTACTGATCTATTTGACCCCATATTTGACCCCCGATGACCCCGAAAAATTAATCAACAAAAAGAACACACCATCCCTCTTCCGTCCACCAAATCCCATCAAGATAGGCCTTACTGATCTATTTGACCCCATATTTGACCCCCGATGACCCCGAAAAATTAATCAACAAAAAGAACACACCATCCCTCTTCCGTCCACCAAATCCCATCAAGATAGGCCTTACTGATCTATTTGACCCCATATTTGACCCCCGATGACCCTGAAAAATTAATCAACAAAAAGAACACACCACCCCCTTCCCTCCTACAAATCCCATCAAGATAGGCCTTACTGATCTATTTGACCCCATATTTGACCCCCGATGACCCCGAAAAATTAATCAACAAAAAGAACACACCATCCCTCTTCCGTCCACCAAATCCCATCAAGATAGGCCTTACTGATCTATTTGACCCCATATTTGACCCCCGATGACCCCAAAAAATTAATCAACAAAAAGAACACACCACCCCCCTTCCCTCCACCAAATCCCATCAAGATAGGCCTTACTGATCTATTTGACCCCCGATGACCCCGAAAAAATAATCAACAAAAAGAACACCCCATCCCTCTTCCATTCACCAAATCCCATCAAGATAGGCCTTACTGATCTATTTGACCCAATATTTGACCCCCGATGACCCCGAAAAATTAATCAACAAAAAGAACACAGCATCCCTCTTCCGTCCACCAAATCCCATCAAGATAGGTCTACTGATCTATTTGACCCCTGATGACCCCGAAAAATTAATCAACAAAAAGAACACACCATCCCTTTTCCGTCCACCAAATCCCATCAAGATAGGCCTTACTGATCTATTTGACCCCATATTTGACCCCCGATGACCCCGAAAAATTAACAACAAAAAGAACACACCACCCCTCTTCCCTCCACCAAATCCAATCAAGATAGGCCTTACTGATCTATTTGACCCCATATTTGACCCCCAATGACCCCGAAAAATTAATCAACAAAAAGAACACACCATCCCTCTTCCGTCCACCAAATCCCATCAAGATAGGCCTTACTGATCTATTTGACCCCATATTTGACCCCTGATGGCCCCGAAAAATTAATCAACAAAAAGAACACACCATCCCCCTTCCCTCCACCAAATCCAATCAAGATAGGCCTTATGGATCTTATTTGACCCCCGATGACCTTGAATGACCTCTGATGACCTTGGAAATTTCAACAAAAAGAACACACCACTCCCCTTCCCTCCACCAAATCTCATCAATATAGGCCTTACTGATCTATTTGACCCTATATTTGACCCCGATGACCTCTGGTGACCTTGAAAATTTAATCAGCAAAAAGAACACACCACCCCCCTTCCCTCCACCAAATCCCATCAAGATAGGCCTTACTGATCTATTTGACCCCATATTTGACCCCCGATGACCTTGAATGACCTCCGATGACCTTGAAAATTTAATCAGCAAAAAGAACACACCACCCCCTTCCCTCCACCAAATCCCATCAAGATCGGCCTTACGGATCTTATTTGACCCCATATTTGACCCCGATGACCTTGAATGACCTCCAATGACCTTGAAAATCTAATCAGCAAAAGAACACCCCACCCCCTTCCCTGACATCAAGTCCCATCAAGATAGGCCTTATGGATCTCTAGATATCGCGTCACAACGCGTCTCAAAAGTTGTAAGCATATTTGACCCCGATGACCTTGTATGACCCCCGATGACCTTGAAAAATCAATCAGCAACACAACGCACCACCCCCCTTCCCTCCACCAAGTCCCATCACTATAGGCCTTACAGATCTCCAGATATCGCGTCACAAAGGTATTTCTTAGCACACGGCTGACGGCGGACGGCTGACGGCGGACGCCGGACAGAAATAGTGATAACATAGTCTCTTTCTGATTACATCAGGCGAGACAAAAACCGAGGATATGAACATATCACATACATGAACGTATCAGGAGACATTCTAAAAATGCAATTGGAAACAATCTCCAAACCTTTTTGAGGGGTCTATTAGTTTTCAACCCCTCAAGGATATACACCACCAATGCACTATGGGATAGCACGTCCGGTAAAAGTTTATCACAGCAAGAGTTCCTTTTTGCGGTACAAATTGCGAGATTTTGACATACTTTTTTTCAGTTATGCGTGTGCACAGTAAAAATTTCAACAACAAAAAAACGCATTAGATTGAACATTTTAAAGTTTTAAACGACTCAAATCGGCAGAAGGTCCGTCCTGAGTTTTGGGGCGTAAATAAAGGGCCGAAATCGCTACATCAAATTAATTGAGAAATATTGATAAATCTAGTCGGACTCTTTGCCATTTCCTTTTGATATGTTTTGCGGACATCCCTTAGGACTAATCTCTGTAAATGTCATATAAGGACGTATGGGATAACTCAAGTTAGAGCCGATTGTTTGACCCCTACTTTGCACGTAGCGTCTATGGGGAGTGCATTGGTGGTGTATACCCTCAAGTAAATCTTACCTTTATCCAATGTTGAGTGCACCTTATCTGTTTGCTGAGACACATCATGGGGGCATTGTGTCAGACTATCAAGTGGGTTAGTAGCTTTGGGTGTTAAAGACGGTTTGGGTGTGGTTTGGTTACGTACGGGTGTCCTGGTTTGCTTGGCAGGGGTGATCTGAAAACAAAACAACAAAAAACAAAACAGATAGTCATGTAATGCCTTCATTCAACCCTTTTTCATATCAATATCCATAATGTAAGATTTTTATGAGTAAAGACTCTTACAAAATAAAACTTCAATCTTTCACCAGGGATAAACCTGTTAAAATCATATATAGGACCACATCACTCAATTACTTATCGTCACTATGCTACTCATTATTTCTAGTTTTGAGTCAACATAAAAAACGTCTTTCAAGCATAAAGATAAACATGTTTACAAATCATTTTTTTACAAATAACACCTGGTTTGAAGATAATTAGAACCTCTGACAGGGTCACCGGTTTGATTGGTTAATGACCTGGGCATTATAACAGCAGATGCACATGTTCACAGAATTGTGACTAACATTTGAGTTAGGCAGTTATTGTAGCACGGTGACATTATGATTTAATAGATGGTACAGTATTAGGGTCATAGAGTGATATGATGCCTAGATTATTTGAACATTCATACTTGTAACAGCAACGACTAAAGGTTCTTTCACAACAGACATTATTTATCGTGCGTAACAGTGCCTTATCGCAATGGAGTTAAAAAGTATTTAACTGCTATTGCAACAGGCTGTGACGCATTGCATTAACATGCTCCTTTTTTGCTACACGGCGCTGGCTGCCATCATCACATGCTGTGACCTGTGATGAATTGCCGTACATTGCGCTACATTACTACACTACTCTACTACACTGCAGCGGTAGTAAGGCTGCCGCACCGCATCGCAAATATCGCCTATATGTACCAACCCCACTGGATGTTGTGATCTCTGAAGACTTGCTTACAGTTACTTTTAGAGGTAGCTAAAGTATGCCTTTCACTATATGTTTTAGTGGTTGATTTCAAATGCCAAATACCCTCAGATCACACGTTGACCACGGACAAAGTCTGTTAGTTCTCGACCTGTGGTACCGGCATTCTTCAATGATGGGAAGGTAACAGACTGGCTGTGGAAGAGGTGTAGCGATACCCACATTTAAAACATGAAGTCTGGTCAAATCGCTTCCAAGAGAGATGGGTGCTCTGCTCCTGTGAACACTGGATCCACAAACTTTGCCTTGTTTCAATCCATGGAACACATCAAATTATACCATGAATAAATGATAATCATGACATTAAAATCCTATTATGACGGTCATCAAATTTATTGGCCATTTCAAACTTTCTTCACTGATCAACACATACATTAACACCCTCATAATCTCTAGCACTGATAATCAACTGATGAACTCCACGCCACATGCTTAGCCCTTCCAATTATATTCAATTGATATTCATCCCCCTCCCCTTATTATTAAACCACTGCTACATCACTGATTGAACATATCTTAACACCTTGATGCGATCTGGCTCTGACAATCAACTGATGAACTTCATGCCACATGCTTATCCCTTCCAATTGATATTCACCCCCCCCCCCCCCCTAATTATAAAAACCTCTGCTACACCACTGATCTAACATACCTTAACACCTTGATGCGATCTGGCTCTGACAATCAACTGATGAACTTCATGCCACATGCTTAACCCTTCCAATTGATATTCAACCCCCCCTTATTATTATATCTCTGCTACACCACTGATCTAACATACCTTAACACCTTGATGTGATCTGGCTCTGACAATCAACTGATGAACTTCATTCAACTGTTGTTTCACTAATGGAGGGATAGGGGTACAGCATGCAAGTATACCATGAGCTTCTCTGTAACAAACAAGAATAGAAAGAAGATCATTAATATGTAATACGTAAGTGTTGGCTTTCTCTATTTACAACATTGGAAACCGGGGGAGGGGGGGTCACTCAGATTTCTTTTTGTAGAGATGTGCTGCCAGCAAAATGAAAATTGACCCAAACATTTACCAACTTTCGGGGGGAAATGGACCCATATGTTTACCAGAGACCCATAATTTTCCTATAGATTTGTCAGATTTTGCTAAAGTTTATCAGTACTGAGATCAACCTTGTGATACTGCATATTCATTACACTATGTTCCAATTTACCTTCTTTTACTGCTACCTGTAAAATGATAAACAAATATGGAGGACAAATCCAGTACAAGGAATAAAAGAGTGTGTTCAAAAAGAGTGACAGTTTGTGGAACTCAATGAATAAGGCAAACACAGACGACGCTGGACACGGGCGTATTCACGAATATTCAGGTTTACATATGCCAACGAGGTTACGTGATCAAGTGAATGGGACGAACACTTAACAACGGTTTAAATTCAAAAAATTATACTCATACTGGAATTGGTTATCCAACTCCAGCGGTTTTAGGATGAAATAATTAAGTTCCAACATGTGATACATTTTATTGGGTCATATACTCAAAATTCATTGTTACATTGAAACCAATAGAAATTCAAAATGAACGTCCGTTCGTGTCCACCGTCGTCTGGGCAAACAAATGTTTGTTGTGTTGCCCTCAAGTGCCAAAAATCTTGAAGTCGGGTCAGTCGGTCAATTTTCCTCTTTCCCCCTTTTTTGGGGGTGTTTTCTTGCTGACAAATATTACTAACATACTGTGGTTCATGTCAAGACAAAATTGGTAAATGTCAATTTGTATGTTTCTGGTGTGCTAATAGTTTAAAAACAAATTATTCAAGCAAACTTATTCATTTCAAGCAGAATATAGTAATCTTTTGAAAATTTTAGTTGAAATTTTTATAAGATGTGACCCAATTTTTGAGATTTTTGGGTTAACATTTTTAAAAGATGTGACCCAATTTTTGAGATTTTAGGGTCAGTCGCTTAGGGCAACACAACAATTGTTTTTTGTGCAGGAGCACTTATGTTCCCAACAACAACATAAAAAACCTGATTGGTGCATTCAAACTTAATCCGACCTACTGACCCTACCTTTTAAGGACCCTCTAAAGACAAACAAACAAAAACAAATTCTGGCCTAAGGTCCAAATATTTTGCATACCTAGGAAGTTCTTCTGATATATGGAAGAGCATATGATTTGGCAATATTAAGGTCCAAATATTTTGCATACCTAGGAAGTTCTTCTGATATATGGAAGAGCATATGATTTGGCAATATTAAGGTCCAAATATTTTGCATACCTAGGAAGTTCTTCTGATATATGGAAGAGCATATGATTTGGCAATATTAAGGTCCAAATATTTTGCATACCTAGGAAGTTCTTCTGATATATGGAAGAGCATATGATTTGGCAATATTAAGGTCCAAATATTTTGCATACCTAGGAAGTTCTTCTGATATATGGAAGAGCATATGATTTGGCAATATTAAGGTCCAAATATTTTGCATACCTAGGAAGTTCTTCTGATATATGGAAGAGCATATGATTTGGCAATATTAAGGTCCAAATATTTTGCATACCTAGGAAGTTCTTCTGATATATGGAAGAGCATATGATTTGGCAATATTAAGGTCCAAATATTTTGCATACCTAGGAAGTTCTTCTGATATATGGAAGAGCATATGATTTGGCAATATTAAGGTCCAAATATTTTGCATACCTAGGAAGTTCTTCTGATATATGGAAGAGCATATGATTTGGCAATATTAAGGTCCAAATATTTTGCATACCTAGGAAGTTCTTCTGATATATGGAAGAGCATATGATTTGGCAATATTAAGGTCCAAATATTTTGCATACCTAGGAAGTTCTTCTGATATATGGAAGAGCATATGATTTGGCAATATTAAGGTCCAAATATTTTGCATACCTAGGAAGTTCTTCTGATATATGGAAGAGCATATGAATTGGCAATATTAAGGTCCAGATATTTTGCATACCTAGGAAGTTCTTCTGATATATGGAAGAGCATATGATTTGGCAATATTAAGGTCCAAATATTTTGCATACCTAGGAAGTTCTTCTGATATATGGAAGAGCATATGAATTGGCAATATTAAGGTCCAAATATTTTGCATACCTAGGAAGTTCTTCTGATATATGGAAGAGCATATGATTTGGCAATATTAAGGTCCAAATATTTTGCATACCTAGGAAGTTCTTCTGATATATGGAAGAGCATATGATTTGGCAATATATATCCAGGGCTCTCATCCTCCACTCTAGCGATTCCATCACGCCAAGCATACAATAGTTTGAAGGCTTGAAGCTGTTGTTTATTGAATGTCTTGCGATTCTTTCTGTACAGGTGCATGTAGGATTCATCTGTAAAAATGGGTTTGTTGTATCTCTGAATACAAAAAGGAACAATTACATAAATAAAATGTTACTGTAAATACATGTAAATTAATTATTTAACTTTATATAACACTTTGAAATTTCCTTGTCATTTGATTGGGGGATTGTGTGTCACATGACATCAAATAGTTGTCCCATTTCATTGATTTTACATCATATGTCATTAATCATGTAATTTGGTTCCATTTCGCGTGCAATTTAGTTCCATATGTTTTGTACCATTGCATGCCTCATGTTTTTTTCAGCAGGCAACAGTCACTATACACACGCTAATATTGAACCGCACCACGATTATGATGCGTTTGTTTTATGGCCAGCCTGTGTGTAGCGCAGTGTCTTCCTCACCTAAAGGGTATGTTTTGCCTTCAACTGTCCAAAATTTATTATCTTTGGTATGCTTTCAATATAGCTTATTATCAACAGAGGAATTTGGCTGGTTCTCATTATGGGTAGATTTTTACACATTGAAAAATTACTTGTCAGAAAATCCCTTCATTGATCCAAACAAGTGACTCAAATAAGGAGTGACCTCATTTTCAACGATGGTTGATGTCTGATGAACTGACATGGACCCGAACACTTTTTTTTTAAATAACTTAGAAATAGCAAATTTCTGGGGTTATGAAACAGGCTCACAATAAAATTCATTGAGTGAAATCGGTGATAATTAGGTCATGAATATTAATGAGAAAAAAGTGTATGTGTTTTCCCGGCCCATTGAGAAGTTTGCTACCTCAGAAAGATGTATTATTTTGAAACATTTATAGGCCTACAAGGTCAAAGAAAGTTGAATTTATGAGTGAGAAGATGTCCAGGAACCTATATAAATAGGATATGGGTAAAAGTATAAGTCTGTTTGGGAAAAAAGTTCTCTCTATGGTACGTAGTGCGTATTGACTTTGGGCCGGTTGTGTATATGTGACCCTGTCACATCAAGATGGACATGTTGTAGGCCCGAGTCATTCTGAGTTATTGGTATGACTTGAAAGAACACATTTTAAGCTTTTAAATGATACCACGTTGAAGGACTTTGTAATCACAAGATATGATTTGATGAAGCATATTTTTATCTATTATTTTCTTTATATTTCACCAAATATATTGGCCTCCATCTCAAAACCGTGTTTTCCGACAACATCATGACAGGCCCTTTTTGATGTGATTGGTCGCATAGTATGTCCTATACCAATACCACCTCACCAGGGGTGTGCCACTGAGCTTGCCGATCGGGTCCACTTTTAAATTGAAGTTAGTCAGCATAGAATTGATGGCGCTATACTGATAAGGTGTCTGATTGTAGCAGACGATGGTAGACACGAACGGCCGTTAATTTTGAATTTCCATTACTTTCAATGTAACAATGGATTTTGCCCGGGATTTTGATTATATGACCCCATAAAATTCATCACACGTTGGAACTAAATTATTTCATCCAAAAACCGCTGGAGTTGGATAACCAACTCCAGTGTCAGTATCATTTTTTGACAGCAAGCTGTGTGTAAATCTACCAATTCTATGCTGACTAACACGCCGGTCACCGACGCATTCCAGACGATTATCATAATTTATTCAAATATTCAGAAGGACCGTTTTCGCTACGTACGTTAGTATACGACTTTCCTATCCCAAAATTAATAGTATCCCTGACCTCACCTTGAGACAGACATCTCTGCTACGAGTCAACGCTGTATTTAACAAGTTCTGGTGTTCATTGCCTTTCTTCAGCAGTTGATTTTTCATCTTATGGTAGACGTAGAGTAAATAATGGGTGTCCTCCCTGGCGTATTTCAGCATCTCTGTTGGTAATGGTCTGCAAAATAAGGCAAAAAAAGTTTGTTTGTCTGTTTCGAACCTACCCTAATTTTGAAAACCGACAAAACCGACAAACAAGTTTTTACTGTACAAATGAATGGGTACCGACTCTTATTTTGGAAATTCTAGAAAAAGGTGGGTTTTTTTCCAGAATTTTGCTTTCCAGAAATACACTATTAAACTGTTTCTTTACTCTTCCAACTGTTTAAAAACATGAATGAAGTGATAAAATAGTAAAATATTCCCATTCACATCTTATTTAAACATCTTCTGAATGTGATTCTTAACCCTAACCCTAGAACGTGGCAGTGGGGATGGAACGAAGAACAGGGGGAGGGGGTTAAATAAAAAATGGGAAAAATTATGTCCGCCGGCGCCGGAGTTGAACCCGGGTCGGCCGCGTGACAGGCGAGATATACTAACGCTCAGCCACGGGGGGAGGGCTTCACAGGCTAAGAAATCGGAGACCATATATACCCGTAGTTTAGTGCTACAGGAGATAGAACTTGTGCGCGTGCAAGCCACATGGTGCTGGCTGTGAGGTGACTGTGAGACGTAGTAGCGTTAGGGTTAAGAAATAAAAAACCTATTTCCGACATACCTACCAACCCTACCCTTTGGAGGGGATCTATGGACAAACAAATAAAATTGAGTTTGACCAAGTCAAAGTTAAATCAAAAGTGAATGAACCATACACTGTTGTCAAACGAGGCCACCAAAGTTCATATATTGATCACCAACCTTTTCAAACAACGAACCAGTTATACTGGTGCTTGTGAACTATAAAGAGCACAACAAAAGAAAGTCGTAGAGTGACTTCCAAAACAGGCTAGATAGACATTTGGATGAATCTTTTTGGCACAATCTGGTACCAAATCTGCCACAAAACAACAAAGATAAGCCATGATGGCACCATTTAAAGAAAATTTGTGACGTTTCCAAATTCGCATTTTCAACACACTAGGCAGAGAGAAAATGATGAGTATGGCATTGCATCGCCTGGATGACCGCTGGGGATAACTGTCACACATTGCAACCATGCTATGCTACCCATGCATGACAGTTTTAATTTAAATTAGCCTGTGCAGGGGAAATGTGCAGTGATCAATACGGGATATGCTTGGTAACCTTGGGTCTTTTCTCCCCATAATGTGTGTTGAAAAATGTGAATTTGGAAATGGCACGGATCTTCATTAACCCTAACCTTACCAGAGGCCACGCTAATAAGTGCTGTACTGCATGCTTCACAGCATCTTTTGGCACGATCAGGCGAGCTGTCAAATGGTCTTGAAAAAGTTAACTTTTTCGAGCTCCCCCGTTAGCGCAATCAGTTGGGCGTCCGCCTGCCACGCGGGCGGCCCGTTTTATTGTCAAAACACACTGGGAGTTAGGGTTAAAGTGTGCCAATATGTCTCATCTTTGTTGTTTGGTGGCAAATTCAGTTTAAAATAATCAAAAGTCACTCTATAGGACATAAACAAAGTGTATAACTTTCTTTTGTTGAGCTCTTTACATATCATTAGCTTTCTTTAACATTATTTCAATAAGGGATAATCATCCAATGATAACCCAATCTTCGCAATCTCAACAGCTGTGCTCTTATCCCCCTTTCTGCAGACTTTCTCTCTCCAAAATGTCTTTTTATCCTTTTGCTCCCACTTTGTGAACTATCTCCCTGATGTTGTTGTCAAGAGTGCTACCTTATTTTTTTTGATTTTTTTTCTTCAATTTAGACCTGATCGTCATTTGTTTGGTCAAAAAGTTGGATTTTGCAAGATTTTTTTGAGAAAATTGAAGAAAAAGAAGAAAAAAAAGAAGAAAAAGAAGAAAAAAAAGAAGAAAAAGAAGAAAAAAAAAGAAGAAAAAACCTAAAAAAAAAGCTAACGCGGGCGGTTTCGGGAATGCGCGCGGGTCATCTGAGACAAACTTCTTTTTTTTGGCCTAAGGGATAATTATCCAGTGATAATCCTCCCTTTCTAGACAGTCTATGATTACACACCTTATTCTCCAGTCTGCTAGTTGATATTCCTTGTCCACTTCCACATCACAGTAGAACTTTAACAGATGAGCTAATGAATGTCTTGCTAGACCTAGGACTTTGGATGCCTGGCCAGTATCAAACATATTGACTACATAGAGGCCTAGATCACGTTGTAGCCAGTCAATATCACTGTCTGCGCCATGGAATACCTGAATAATATACGAACATAAGATTAAAGGTTCACAATGTGCTTGCATGTGTACTACTTCATCATATCGAGGGCTCAGAAACACAAAGCCTCATCTCTATTTTTTCAAAAATTAGATTTGGTATCAAAATGTTCAGAAAGAAATTCTCTTTTCAGTAACACACAGCCTTATCTCCATAACACAACCCCTTTCAAAGTTATAGCCAGTATCACAAGGCCTCATCTCCATCTCCCCAATGTGTTTAAAAATCTTCAATAGTCTTTTCCTCAAAATGGTCAAAATGGAGATAAGGCCTTGTGTTTCTGAGCCCTCGATATAATGCTCGACTTTCATAGGAAGATCATGATAATACAATCTCATGAATATCAGAATGAAAAATCATCTGTGTTGGTAATAAAACAATTTAAACTTAACCCCCTGGGGTCTACCTGTCTATCTTACAGTGGTTCTGATTGGTTTATTACAAGATGTACTCATATGAATAGCCAATTCAAATGCAGCTTGTAAAATGTTTCACTCCCATCTTTATCAGGGATACAATTATTCTAACAATGTCTCTCATTGGTGCAGTAAATGATGTAGCCATATTTTTAACCAATCGGCCGGTAGTTCTCAGGGGGTTAACCTCTCCATCTCAACACAAGATAATAATTATCTGGAATTTTCAGGTGCTGCTACACCTCTCATCAGAAGATTTATGACCCCTTGAAATTTACACTAGAGCCAAATAGCCATCACTCAACTAAGACGGGGGCCCGAAAAGAATTCCTAGCATCTATGAACCGATTCTATTTTACTATTAAATCACTTCATTTATGTTTTAAAACAGTTCAGAAGAGTAAACAAACAGTTTAAAAATATGTCAGTGTATTTCTGGAAAGCAAAATTCTGGTATAAAAACACGCTTTTTCAGCAATTTCCAAAAAATTAGGGTAGGTATTCATTTGTACAGTTAAACACTTTTTTACAGATTTAGAAAAATTATTTATAGAACCATTTTCTTACTAAACACAACACCAACTAAGTCCCCCTCTCAACAGTTCGACAGTTTGTCATAACATCATAAGGTAAAACATTTTACCAATAAAACTTAGTTAGAAATAATTCTATGACTGTTTCCTAAGTGTTGTTTGAAAATGAAAAATGTCTATGACTTTGTGGCTGAATGAACTCAAATGGAAGACAAAAACTGCCCTTCTCAAAAGTCACAAAAGTTTATGAATTGCTTCTTACTAATGGAAAAACACCTGTGGTTGAGTGAATATTACTGTAATGTGTAATCAATTCATGATCATTCAGCCATGTAAATCCCCTTCTTGGCTCAGAGCTTAGCACAATGAGTTGTGACTTTTGCATTTGTCGCCACACACACGTCACACAGTGATGCACAGTGCGATTGTTGTCTTTGTGTGCGCCTGCGTCCATCTGTATTCATTTGCTGCTGTAAGGAGGCTTCACCAATTTTGAACTGATCAAGCTATAACATAACCATGACTAACACTTACCTTTACTATTGCAGGATCTGTAAATGACTCATTGAGTATTTGGAGTTCACTCCTGAGTTCCAGTGTGTCTACTATGTAATCACTGGCGCCTGTTGATATCTGCATTAGGCATGTGAATCCCAAGAAGGATCGGTACGAATGATGCTGAGAAAAAGAACAAGGCGAAAGGAATAAAAGTTAAAATATGTGAAGGGATAAGTTGGTGAAATTATAAGAAAATGATAGAAGCGTGTTTATTGATATTGGATTCAATCAGGTTGATATAAACTTGTAAGTAATGGCCAGGAAGCAATCACAATACAGTCACATCACATGTGGAAGGAAGTAAAGACAACGCTGAATGAAGGGGTTGTGAACTACCTCCATGCTCGATTGCTGTACTGCAATGGTTCAAAAATGTATTTACTCAAATTAAGAGAATACTTTCATGTATCCAATGGCTTATGATTTATTATGACAAAATATGGTAGAATCTTAGAAAAGAAAATAACCCAAGAATTATGCAAGCTCTAAGGTGCCAAAGCCTTGACCCTGCATGACCTGCGAAGAAATGCAGAGTATTGCAGCATGGTATAGACCATTTCAAATTGAGATCGGAAATTTTCGGAAAAACAGGTCATGTGGAGTAGGTGCGTTGCTCGTTCTTTGCAACAGTTAATCGCATTCACAGCATTGTTCTAGTTGCTTGTCCGCCTAGTGATTTACTATGTTTACATTCACGTGTGCACACATGGGAAGTACAACGTGGAACGAGACTATTTTTATTTTATTTTGTCAACAATAGCGTTCCAAATGTATCGAGCAGACGGTAAAAAGTGAAAATATTACCCCAAATCTCTTTCATCTCACCGCTTTTGTTACTGAAATGCCACAACATCAACTTTGTGAGGGATACAATCTATCACCAACACCAGCGCAATCTACCACACGGGCAGACGGGTGAAAATCACGTTTGTTTTTCTCCGGCACATGGACATGACTTGTGAGCTGACAGTTCATGTAACCGAGCATCAAATCACTCGGCTAATCGGAAGCATTCGGAACCGATAGTATATTTTCGGATTTGAAATGGTCTATTGCAACAAACTCCCCTACAAGGCAAAAGGCCTGTCTGAATGTAACTTCAAGGTAGGTGTTCTGATTGCTGGCCCGATTTTCAACTTGATGTTTTTTATTCTACATGAAGGATCATTCTTAAAATAGTCGGAAAAAGTTTGAGTTGCATAACTCCAATGGTTCTTATTTTAGAAGCACAAGGTGATTTGAAATTATCCCAATAAGTGGTACACAAATTGGCTGGGTGGTTGACCAGTTTTGGCAGTAATTAATTGCATTTTGGCCTATAACGGCTAAATGGAACATATCTTGCACCGAAGATTTTACAAAAATAATGAGAAAAATATGGGGTTTCTTTGGATATCAAAATATGTTGATTGGGTCAAAAAATCGAAAGTGATTGTTACAGGTGTATCTATTTAGACAAGGCGGTAAAGGCAGATGTCTTCAGTATTGTTCTGACAGAAGTTTGATGGTGATTATCCTCTCGAGCACTTATCCTATCAAGTACATCCAACAAAAACAATACCTTTGATACACAGACGGTGCCGCCATATTGATGTACATGATGTGTACGGTACAGTCAATGCAAAACAGCACGGATCAATGAACTTTGTTTGTATTTTTGATATTCGTCTCAGGTGCTAGGGAGAGGCGGGGCCGGGGCGTTACTTGTTTGGAAGGGGGATCGGGAGGGGATTGGCCTCTTGACTCTCTGCAATCATGGACGAATATTTGAGGAATTCAATTCAAATTGTTTACAAATAAATTATTACAACAAATTATTATTACAACAAATTAGTAGGCCTATTCATTAAATATGAGATTATTTGATTACTTAGTACTTTCCCAAACTTCAAGTGCGTTGGCGGTCAAGGCACGCGTGTGAATTTGTATTGAATGACATCGTTAACGTTGATAGGATAATCGTCTGTCGTCGATAAGTCGATAGGTGAGAAGCTTGAGAGATAATCTTCTGCTATAACAATACCGAGGAGTTGCTAAACAATACTGAAGACCATCTGCCTTTACCGCCTTGTCTATTTAGCCACTTACCTCTAAATCTACAGCAAACTCTGTAAGGCCTTTAAGCTCTCCACTCAGCTGCTCTAATGCCTCAACTGTGTCTATCAATGTCAGGGGAGTGTCTTTTACTGGCTGGACACTAGGAGACTCAACCGGTTTTAACTGGTCTGGTCTGGGCTCAAAGTAGTCCAGTTCATACTGGTATGGATGCTGAACTCTGTATCAAAGAATGAAAGTAAACTTGTGTCATATAGTGTGTTGTTAAGAATTCTTGAGAGATTCGAATATCTGTACTAATATTTCAAGTGATAATATAATGTACATATCAGCAACAAATTCTTTGTTAACAGTACTGAAACAATAATACAAAGCTGAAAGACATGGAAACATAGGTGGTAACAAAATGGGTTAGAGAAACAAAATGCTTAAATCATGTGAAATAGCTGAAAGGTTTCAATCTGCAGTTCTCTTACAATAGGGCAATTGCACAGATGGTCATTAGTTCAAATCATCTTCTAAAAGAAAATATAGATGGAGTACAATACCAACCACCTCTATGCGTTATCACTTGAAATAGCTGAAAGGTTTCAATCATTTTAACTAATAATTGCACATTCACATCACACTTGCATCTACTTTCTGCAGCAAATTTTTCCATTTTGAATGAGCCCTGGGTCTATCAATTATAACCAACATTTTGTCAGTTGTTCCCAAATATCTAGTTGAAATGGTAGACTTAGATTTCCTCTTTCATGAAGAATCATTGAGAGAGTGGATGATTGCATCACGGCTGATTTATCAATTTTCACAGAATCTGGTGATTATCAATGCCAAATTTTCTGTGATAAACTGTGCAAATGGGTGATATTAAATGACATGAATATACTGGATGAGTCACGTTAGTGATGACTTTGATGAGAAACCGCTTTAACATTGACTGGAAGGATGGGGTTGATGAAATTGTGTAACAGTGAATTTCGAACATACGTGATGATTAACTACAGATTTACTTAAATATCTCATATATCAACTTAACAGAAACTGAAAAACAAAAATAGATAATAGCCAACCAATATGAAGGGTTGACCATCAAACTGTGCTTCAATGAGAGGGTAAGGGTAGGGCATGTACCAGGGGTCACATTCTGACGCGTCTGCGCGTCCCAGACCTCTCACTTTCTTGTTGTGACGCGTCAGGTTTCAAATTGGAAAGACTTGCGGGTCCAAAATCAAAATTGAAGGGACCCCTTAGGCTTACATTTGACGATGTATGGAAATGGAAACCTTAAGAAATTCTGTAAATTACATATATCCATCCTTTGCTCACAATATAAATTCATTAAAACTGTCCATAAAAGGTAAAATTTTCAAATACCCAAACCTCAGGACCCCTCAATTTCTTGGGGGACCCCTTAAATTTGTTTTTTGAAGTCCTAGGGGGTCCTGAAAAATGTCATGGGACCTCTCACATTTTTGATCCAGTGCTATCCCTGGCATGTACCATTTAAATGTGCATCAATGAGAGCGGGTAGGGGTAGGGCATTTACTGCCAACACTTGACAACCTGCCTTTTGATCCACCTTTTGCGTTGTTCATTCCTGTAAAATAAAACACTTACATTACTGTATAAACAACTTAATTCCACTAGCAATTTAAATTAATTAATTTCGCTAGGAGATTCAATTCGCCAAATTAAATTGTCACCAATTATATTATTTATAATAGTTATGTAGGAAGATGATAACAACTGATACGCTTCAACCAAAATGGTTTTCAGCCAGGAAGATCAGCAGTTACACAGATACTTGCTCTAAGAAGAATAATTGAGGAGATTAAGAACAACAATCTTAAAGCAGCTCTTGTTTTCATTGACTTCAAGAAAGCATTTGATACCATCCACCGAGGAAAAATGCTGGACATTCTACAAGCTTATGGAGTCCCAGAGAAGCTAGTGTCTGCCATAGGATTAATGTACCCAAATACTACTGCTCATGTCACATCATCAGTATAGACTGTACAATGCTGGTTGCGTCCATGGATTAGCCAAATAGAAATACAGAGTATAGACAGTGCAATGCTAGTTGCGTCCATGGATCACCCAAATAGAAAACATGATTATAGCCAGTACAATGATGGGTGCCTTTACCAAAAGTTTTTAAGCTCCCTCATTTCTAGGAACGTTCCCTCTAATCTGCGAAGTAAAAACAATGAAGCAATCCCTATATTAGCCTTACCAAGGCCTTTACCAAAACAACTAAGCTCTCTCATTTCTAAGAACGTTCCCTCTAATCTGTGAAGTGAAAACAATGAAATATAAACTTCCTAGGATTTGTAACCAATTTATTCAGAACTGCAATCCTCTGGTAATGACAATGTCAACGTCAGAGACAAAGGCAGAAATGACAGTGAACAAGGATCCTGATAGAGTTGACAATGTCAACGTCAGAGACAATAGCAGAACAACACAGTGAACAAAGATCCTGATAGAGTTAGTTGAATGAAAATCTTCTCATATAATCTTCTCATATTTTCAACTACATTGACTTGTACTTAGAGAATAAAGGTATTGTTTTTAGACCGTACCCGTCTTATATTGTCTGACATAAACGCGGTGATAGTATTATTTTAAGGAGTTGTTCTACACAAAAAATAACACTACCGAACGCATTTATGTCAGACAATATAACACGGGTACGGTCTTAAAACAATACCTTTATTCTCATTCTTAAACAATCATACTTAAGACATTTATCAAAGTAATAAGTACATTTTATTGTACACATTTGACAACTTAGGATCGAATAACCCACAAACATTCCATCCAATCCCATGCGATGAGTACAGCATGCGTAAGCGTCGCGGTGCCGGCATAAACGCAGGAAAGGCGCCAAAGACATGTTAACATGTTAACAAGTTTGCTAACACCTGCAGTGAAAATCGGCGAACCTGCCATGCTGAACAACGAATCAAAACAAAGAGTTTGGTGCGTGCATTGAATGGCGCACACACGGTGTGTATTAGACACTTTCAATGTACTGCGCGTATTTTAATTTCTTGCTTTCTGATTGGTTCGACACTACTTAAGAGTGTATCAATATAAAACATATCTTACATATTTGTGTCCATGTTATCTTTTCCTTCTCCTGCCCTCTGTTGTTGTATGAAATCAACCAACGCTTTGGGTACATCTTTGTCTGTTTTGCTGATGACCATGGATGATGGGGGAGTAGCTATAGTAAAAGAAAAACAACAAATAAAATTATTATTCATGTGCAATGGTGCGAATGCCATTCACAAAATGATTTTATTTAACGAAAGAAATATAAATTGTAGCTACAGGGTGCTTTAACAACAATATTGAACGATATTTCTTCATTTTGCTAATAAACTTTTTTAATTTTTTTCTTCTTTTTTTTCTTCTCCATTCTGATGAAATCCTCCGATGTATGAGGATGAAATATTAATATGTGAGTATATTAATTGGTTTTGTCAAGCAGATTGTTTACTTCAATCAATTTCAACAAACCTGATGAATCTTTTCACCGGCGTTTTTTTTAATCTGTTTGCATTTTAGTAAAGAAATGATAGCTAAGTGCTGGTTGGCAGATTTATAAGCAAAACTGTTCTTCCACAGAAACTCTCAATCCACTTGACTAAACATTTCTATACATGAGGCCAAAAAAAAAGAAGTTGACTTGCCCTTTCACTTCAGGGTCAAAGTCAGGGTCGGACAGTCTGATTTTTTTTTGTGTGAACATTTTTGAAAATTTACTGCACAAAAACAAAGTTTTAAAGATGTTTTTATTTTGTATTTATTTATTTATTTTAAACAAGCAGATACTACTCAAAAACATATTTTCATCTTTCTTAAAATAGCGACCCTAGATTTCCGAAAATTCGGGTCGGTCGGAAAGGGCAAGTCAACTCTTTTTTTGGGGGGCCTAATTTGAGGATGTAATAAATACCACACATCAGCAATAGTTAATAGTATTATGGCTTATACAAATATCAAATATCAATAATTTAAAGTGTTTATTAATGCACTTATCAATTGCAACCCCAGCCCTGGGGGACCTGGGACATGGCGGGACCATGCGGGGACTGTACACATATTGGCAATTTGTACGTGTCAGCCTAAATCCCGGCTAGTCCTGGGTCCCCGGGGCCTTGGCTGCAATTGATAAGTGCATAACTCAAGATAAAATGTTTAGAATCTTCAAAGAGGATTCTACAATACTGATCATTATCCTTTCAGAAATAGACATACTTAAAATTTAAATATAAAAATTCAAAGTATAGACCTTCTGGAATAGAAGTGGTGTTGAGTTTCATGCCAATATGGCAACTGTCAGATGACAGGATGGTAGTAATAAGGTTGAATAGCAAACCCCATTGTTTGGGGTAGTATAGCTAATCTAGCATTGAGCACTATATTCAAAAGATAGTCTTAGGCCAAACAAAGAAGAAGGTCTGTCTCAGAAGCCAGCCCGCATTGATATGTGAAATGAGCTACGGCGCGTAGGTCTATGCGCTGGGGGCTAAACAACTTTTTTTCTTCTTTTTTTCTTCTTTTTTTTTCCTTCTTTTTTTGATTTTTTTTTTGATTTTGATTTATTTTAAAAAAGAAGAAGTTTAAACAAGTTCTCCGTATGTAAGCTTGGATAAGCAACAACAACAACAACAACAACAAAATCAAAAAAAAAATCGCATACCTCATAAGCACAGCACTTAGCTTTTTTGCACAATGTTTCTGAGACAGACCTTCTTCTTTGTTTGGCCTTACCAAGAATATTATTTTTGTTATAAGTCATGAATTATTGTTGATAAAATTGACATACTAAATAGGTAATGAAAGTGACCTTGTTATGGGATGCATGAGAGATCCTACTGAGGAATAGTGTGATCAATGCAAAGTATGAACCTTTGTCTTTCAAGCAATTAGTTAACTATCCTATTATATCCCCAACTGGTTCATTTCTTGAAATTTCTAGATGTTTTAATTTTCCACAAAATTAGTGATTCACTGACATGGCATTTTTCAATGAAAATGGGCTATTTAAAATTCCAACATTTGTTTACTTTTTATTTAATTGCTTATACTACATATATATTTCAAATTACACCTACCTTTGATTAGCGGCTTTTGAGCATTTGGCTTCTGTTTTATGATGGGTACAAAGGGTGTGTTTGTGTTATCGACCTTCTCCTTAAATTTAAGCTGCGGTCTTGAGACATTTTTGGCGTGCATCATACGGAAAGATTTGCTCTCTGTTTTACCGGAACTTAACTGTCTCTGCATGAACAAACATAACACACACACAAAAAAACAATGTTTAAATATGGTCAAGACATTTTCATTGAGAGCAAAACAATGATAGGGCAAAAATACAAAAATGGGCATCTGCCCCAAACATGTAGCACATATTTGGGTCACCAAACTGCACAAGATAATCATTTTGAAACCAACTGTAGGAAAAACTGTGAACAAAAGTATGTTCTTAAATTCTTAACTTTGTACTCTCATAAACCTGCCAATGTATGGTCCAAAGCCAAGAGACCTCATAACATAGAGCATATGGGGGAGGCTGTGTGATTGTGCCAGCACCGCGAGTAGGCGCGCGTTTTGTGCTACCATAAGTAGAATACGCGGTGACGTCACTGTCTCGTGATGGCCAAATAGACTATACCAATGAATTATTCCTAGAGTATCTTCCTATGCATCAAATACCTTCCTATTCCAACTTGCTACCATCAGTTCAGGTTTGATTTCGCTGGTAATCTACCAATGAATTATTCCTAGAGTATCTTCCTATGTACATACCTTCCTATTCCAACTTGCTACCATCAGCTCAGGTTTAGATCCAGCTGGTAAGATGGACTCTTTAGGTTTGATGATTCCAGATGCTTCATCTAAAAGTGTTCCCTGAAATTAAAAGGACACAAGAACTTTAATATTGAATAATGTAAAAGCCAATATTTTCGCGTAAAGATATTTTCACACATTTTGATATCATAGACATTTCACGAATTGTTTTCTTCGCGTGCGACCTTCTGGATGCACTGCATGTATGTTGAAAACAATATTTTTGTGTGTTATAATTTTCGCGGAAAAATGTTCTGTATTTTTTTACGACATCACTATCTTCATTCACTCACAACTTTTTTTGTAGGAATCACAGAAAAATTATCGAACCAGTTCTGTAGTCAGTACAGTTTCAACTTCTGGAGATGTTAATATCACCAATATGAAAAATCCCACCATGCGGCGAGTTTTCGCAGATCGCATCACAAATGTGAAGATTTCAATCATCTTACCACTCTCTCCATGATGTTGTCATTAGCCTCAATAATGGAATCCATCTTGTCGTCAAGGGAAACAGATGACCCACCAGGTTGTAGTTCACCTTTGACCCCTTGGTAATGCATAAGTTTGTTGATGCTGTGGGAGACACAAGAGAAACAAAAAGTGTATGGTTTGGATTTTGTACTACAATTATTGATTTTGAAGATTTCAAGATATTGTCAAATAATAATAAAGACACTCTCTAAATCATAATCAAAGACTTTTCACTGTAGTGAATTCACTAAATATAATTCGATAAATCTTTTGTATCAGCATTAATTACAAAGAATGTTGTCCCTGTACCTGGATTTGTCAAGTTTTTGGATATGGACAGCTTATCTAGTGAATAGGACTATTACATAGTACTGTCTGTTCAGGACCATAGCAACTGGGGAGAAGGGGGAAAAGGGGGAGAAGGGGGGAAAAGGGGGAGAAGAGCAAATAAATACCAGAAGAATAATGACAAATTAAAGGTATGTGACAGGAAAGTTTCAATCCTCTCCCCGTTTGTCCCAGATGACTTCATCATTTTGTCTCTCATCGTTGTATGAGCCACCTCAAAGGGCTTCAAACCTCTTGCAATAATTCCTCCATCATCAGCAGGGTTTGCGCTAATTGGCATTTTGGCGCGCACAGCGCCGTTTTCTCAGAGTGCGCGCCATAAATACATTTTCCCATCAGTTTGGGAGCGCGGCGCGCGCCAGAAATCTAGCACTGCTCTCAGGCCATATCGGCGACTTCTTACGTTACTAATAACATTTTGTCTGCATTAGTAAAACGTGTACATCAACGCAGCTACGGGCGGGCTGTCTTATAGTCACTGGCAAAAATGAGGCAGAAAGGCCGCTGGGAATTGGTAGTTGTTTACGGTGGCTTTTTGAATGCCTAAAAATACGACTCCGCTCCGTAAATCATGGAATTTCGCGCGTTTTTTCTTGAAGAAAGTTACTGCTATTAACCCTGATCATCAGTCACAATTGAATCCTTCATCACATTCATATACCACTCAGAGTGTAAAGGATACACATGAATTATCACAATTTGTCAATTATCCAATTAGGCCAAATAAAAAAAACGACCAGTTTCTCGTCCGGGCTTTTTGAAAAAATGAAGGAGGAGGCCCCTTTTTTCTTTTTTCCTTCAAAATGGCGGACTGATTTTCCACACAAAAAACCTTCCGCTTTCGACCTTTTTTCCAGTTGCTGTTGTTTCTTAAATGACAGCCACCTTTTCTAACACCGTTTCAGACTTGTATTGGCTACAACTTGGTTGAAAACTGGTTAAAAAAGTGTTTTGGGGGTTTAAAAAAAAGAAAGAAAAAAAAAAGAAGAAAAAAAAAGAAGAAAAAAAAAAAAAAAAAAAAAAGAAAAAAGAAAAAGAAAAAAGAAAAGAAAAAAGAAAAAAGGAGGCGGCAGGCAAAAAGGAAGCGGGCGGGGACGAGAAACTAGTAAAAAAAATTATTTGGCCTTAAACAAACCTTTGAAGAGCCACATTGCCTTGTTCATTACAGAAATCTCTGAAGCTGTCATAACTTGAGTAGAAATCATAGTCATCTCCGGCTGATGGCAATGTGTGGGATGCCTTTGTTGCTTTCATAAGCCGACCAAGAGCTTGCTGAAATTATAAAAACAGAAAACAATTCACTCAATTCATGGGCTGCTTACAATACAATGATTTTTGTTGATTTTTTAATGATTTTTAAACAAGCAGATACTACTCAAAAACACGTTTTCATCTTTCTTTATTGTTGTGTGCTTCTTTCAATTTTATTTTTTTTATTTTATTTTTTTTGAAAAAAAAAGAAGAAAAAAAAAGCGACCCTAGATTTCTGAAAATTCGGGTCGGTCGGAAAGGGCAAGTCAACTTTCTTTTTTGGGGGGCCTAAAATAGACAAAACAGAATACAATTCACTGTTAAAAATTGATGCACCAGTTCTATGGTAGACTTTGTGGCTAAATAAAGTCAAAACCACCATTCCTTTTAGCACAAACATAGAGATAACCCACTCAGCTATGAAGTCATATTTGTTCACCAATATTTCTCACTTTTCAGCAATAAAATTGGTCTTACTTAGCTTCAGATATCACCTTCAAAGCAATATTATGTGATTTTTTTTCAATATTTTCTCTCTCTTATGAAGATTGACTTATCAGGAAAGACTTTGCTGGACTCAGTGGCGTATGTAAGATTTTTTTTCAGGGGGGGGGGGGGGGACAAGATTTTCAAAAATGTTGTAATCGGGTGCCCCAATTTCTTTTTGCAGTCAGCTCAGAAAATTTGAGAAGGGGGCATATTTTACACAAAACGCACTTGAAAAATGTTCCTTGTAAGTTGTCATAATCACTATACTCTATACACACTAAATCCAGAGAATGGGGCGGTGCTAATAGGGCTTGAAGACGGGGCACAAAGGGCTTTTTCTGTCGAGGGGGGGGGGGGGGGGGGGGGGCATTTGCACCATGTCACTGTCTGGACTCATAAATCTATCTTGGCTGTTATTTCCAGTGAAAACGCATCGCACAATGTTACTTAATGTGACCCAATGTGAGTAAATGAGGTATAACACAATGCAGCAGTAGCTAATTTGATTTAAAACCAAAAATGTGGGACACGGTCATAACGAGTCAAATTCAGAAAATCTTACTTCTTATCCATTCTTCTTATACATTTACTATTAAAGGTGTCAATACAGTATGTTCTGATCACTTTTTTTGCCTACAATTTTTTTCTTCTTCACATATTTTGATATCAGAAGAATCCCCATATTTTTCTCATTACGTCTGTAAAATCTTAGGAGCCAGAAATGTCCCATTAAGAAATTATAGGCTAAAATATGGTGAATTACTGCCAAAGGTGGTTAACCACCCGCCAGTTTGTGTACTACTGAATGAGCACATTTCTTGCGACCTTGCACGCTTTTAAAATAAGAACAGATCCTTGAGGGGCTCCAGGGGTAACACTTTCCCACAATGATTGATGACCATTCATGGAGAATGCCTGTTTTCTTTCTGACAGGAATGATTATTCAACCTAGTGTGAGTTCATTTATGCCATTGTATTTGATAAATAAGTTTGAAAGCTAGTATACTTTGTGGGACCAGAAGTTTTTGGTTTGTCTTGGATGTAATAATGGATGTTATTACACCTCATACACATTAATAAGGGTATCCTCTTTTTTGATTGGTTCATTTTTAACCAAGTATGATAAATAAATAAAAAACCTAATGTTTGTTTTATGTTTATTGTAACCAAACCAAACCATACAGAAGATATTGAAATACTTCCCACTAAACAACATTGTCCCTTGAAACAATTCTAGAACCTATGAATATTACGTACATTAAACAGAACAGTGACGCCACAAACATGGCGTCCTCTGCTAAACATCTGCTGAAGAAAATCGCTAACTAAACAGACGCAGATTGAGGCTTTTTTGGGATAATTATGTTACATCAAAATCTGTGAAGGTCTGCAGCAATGATTGTGAAGAATAGGAAATGGGTTTAACCCTTTGAACCCGACGAGCCGCCAGACCGGCTTACGCAATATTTTGTGTGTTACCCCCGGAATGGCCAGGGTCAGCGGTACACATTGCCTGGCGCGGTCACTGTCAGGGTTCCAAGGGTTAAATGATATTGTTCTTCTGCCAGAGGAATTGAGTCCGCCACTTCTTCCTTGCTGTGTGTACTGTACGTGTAATTACTGTGTATCACTTTATTTATGTTACAGAAATACTCAGTGAGTAAGTCAGCGAGTTGTGACCGACTTTGACGAAACAATAATAATAGAAATACTCAGCGGGCTAAGGCCATGAGAAAGACAATTTAAGATTTGCGTCCACCGCCCGCATGCTCCAAAACCTCCCGCATAAAAACTCATTATTTAAAAAACACCTTATTATTTACATGAAAAAGCATCGCTATCAAAAAAAATGTAAGTTTTGAATCATCAAACAGTTGTAAAAGAGTATAAATACGCACTTATACGTAGACCATACAAACAATACCCCAACAAGTTTCAATTTTATCGCCCGGTCACCTCACACATCAATCAATATCAAGTTAACTATCGGCAGCTTAAGTTTGCCCTAGCTAGGCATGATCATAAAATTTTGAAAATAAAAGTATCCGGTTATAGCTAAAATGGTTTAAAACTTGCATGACTTGACCAGTTTTGATTGAGCAATAACAGGCATTGGTTATAACTTTGTGATTATTCAGCCTGCAGACATGGTTAAACCATCATTTTTTAATAGAAAAGTACTTTGTTTCCATGTATTCCATTTTCAAAGAGATACTTTTATTTACAAATTTGGGAGTGTAAAATACTCCCTACACAGCTGGCTGCCTAAGCCCTTGCTGGGAAGCGTATATTGGCCGGGAAATGTATGCTGAATTATGCAGGCATGACCATGGTTTGCTCTGCACCAACGTTCACTAAATCTTGTAGCGCATTTATTCGCAATCTCAAATGGCACTGAAACTTCGCAAGAAGATGTAAAAGAGTCCATTTAATCACCTAGTATATATGTAGTGTATGTGTATTGGCCTCCTTATGTGATTTTTAAAACATTTTTTACAAGAAAAAAATGATTAAAAAAAAATCAGATTTTGATGATCTCACGAATTTCAAAACACTGAAGTAATGGCACATGTGTGTTACACCCACTATGTTTGGTATGGTTGGAAAGTTTTTTCCTAGAAGATGACGACATCCCCACTTTATTGTGCACCGGACCAGTTTTTTAAGATGGCGACGAACATAAACGCACACGGCCCATATTTTCTCCGATTGTACACTGAATTCAATTCGATAGAAAGCATAATTTTTACGAACTAAATTTAATATTTCTAGAAAGATCGTTCCTTGAACTTGTACACAATTTATTTTAAATAGGATTTGGAGGTCGGAAAGGTGTGAAATAATTAGTTACTTTGAGCTACATACCACACACAAACAGATAGGAAATCGAAAATCGCCGTTTCGTCGGACTCCCTACTCCTGTCGCAATCGAAATCCAACACACAAGCAATGGGTGAGTTTTATATGATGTTTTTATAATGTGCTGTTTTAATATTTGAAGGACCCCAATGGAAATAAGCACTTTTAAAGCTTGCTTGGGCTATATCCTTGGCATTATGTTTTCTTTTATTAATATATTGTGTTCATTGTTCTAATTTTTTTAAGATTTGTATATTTCGTCGCTGTTCTGACACACACGATATAGGCTGACTTGTACTGTACATGTATGGAAGTCCATATTAACATGATTTTATCGATGATTCCTACCTTTGTAGATTACATAGATTTTTAATTATTTTGCAACTGTGTACAGTATATCCTATGTACTCTTTCGTGATTAATGAACAGACATCGGGGTTTTTTTTCTGTTAAAAATATTGAAATTTATAAGACATGCGCCACTCAAGAAAATAGTGGTAAACAACAAAATATCACGTGCGTTGATCAGTCTCTGCAGATTTGTTACGTAAAACGCTAAGACGCTGCTGTTTCCAATTCACTTAGTACATGTGCAGCGTCCGTCTGAAACCACAGTCAAAGAGACTAAAATGATGCAATGAAACGGCTATTGTCACGTGGAAAGAAAAAAAATGACTTTTACGCTGCCCTCAAACATGCATCGCTACGTCGCGTCGTCAGTATTAGTACTACACACGATAGCGGTTATTTTAGGATTCCAAGACGTACTCTATGTTAATCACGCGTCGAAGAATTCGAGAACTTTGACAGTTGTTAAAGAGACACAGGTGGTAGCGGTAAACGTAAAGAAGTACATACAAAGGAAGCCGCTATCTTGATCCGTTTAGACGACATGTATTCACAAATTTTCATTTTCACACCTCAGATAATGCCAGATATAATGCGCTGTTTTTCTGCTTCCGTTGTTCGGTTTTAAAAATAAGGTAGGTAGGAATGCACTGTTGGAAAACGTATTTTTTTACTGATAATCTTATTTGCAAACGTCTAACCTTTGCGATGTTCAAGAAATATTTTTACGAAACTGGTGACTCGGTTTACACGCCTTTGCCAGCCAGGACCACTTTGAGCTGGCTGCATCGCAGATCCAGCCAGAGATAGTGAGCTGTAGTTCTGACTAGCTCTGTTTCATAGCTCTCATACGTCGTGATACGACTCAGTCAGTATGAGAGCTATGAAATGAAAGCATATGTTCGGACGTCGGCGATTTTCGTTTCTAGTTTGCCTATTTCTAGAACATTTGAATAAACTTACCTGGGTTATACAAAAGTACATGTGTATGGGTGGCCAAAGGGGTCAAAATGGTCTAAAATGGAGAAAAGGTTTCAGTAATTTAGAGAAAGGTGACTAGAAAATGAAGAAAGGTCTCAGTAATTTAGAGAAAGGTGACTAGAAAATGGAGAAAGGTCTCAGTAATTCAGAGAAAGGTGTCTAGAATGTAGAAAGGTCTCTGTAATTTAGAGAAAGGTGTCTAGAATGGAGAAAGGTCTCTGTAATTTAGAGAAAGGTGTCTAGAATGGAGAAAGGTCTCTGTAATTTAGAGAAAGGTGTCTAGAATGGAGAAAGGTCTCTGTAATTTAGAGAAAGGTGTCTAGAATGGAGAAAGGTCTCTGTAATTTAGAGAAAGGTGTCTAGAATGGAGAAAGGTCTCTGTAATTTAGAGAAAGGTGTCTAGAATGGAGAAAGGTCTCTGTAATTTAGAGAAAGGTGTCTAGAATGGAGAAAGGTCTCCTTCTACTTCTACTTCTACGTCAATAATCAGCAGGATCCATAAGTCAGGATGTATAGCCGATGAATTGTGGATACGTATGTGCAGAATCATAGATGTATGTGAAGATATATACAGGTGCGAGTAAAAACCAGGGGGTACTTTAGATGAACCTTGAAACTGCACCCTTGAAGACCCCAATGGATGGCGAGGTCAGGGTGGCATCAGGGAGAGAATTCCACCAGGATACAGTACGAGGAAAAAAAGAATACTTGTAGACTTGGATTCTGGCTGGAATAAGCTTGGATTTGGATGGGTGGTATGATCTTGTGGCCCTGGGTTGCATTGGAGTCAGGTACTCATTTGGGTTGACAGCGATAAGACCATGGTGAATCTTGTACATCATCAGAAGGCTGGCTTGTTTTCTGCGGTCTCTGTAATTTAGAGAACGGTGTCTAGAATGGAGAAAGGTCTCAGTTGAGGAAGTTGTCTAGAATCGAGAAAGGTCTCAGTAATTTAGAGAAAGGTGTCTAGAATGTAGAAAGGTCTGTGTAATAGTCTTGGAAAGGTCAAATGTTGAGAACGGTCTGGGTGTAAAGCAGAGAACGGTCTGTAAAGCAGAGAACGGTCTGTAAAGCAGAGAACAGTCTGTAACTCTGTATAAGGCCAAATAAAAATAAAAACCAGTTTCTCGTCCGGGCTTTTTGAAAAAAGGAAGGAGGCCCCTTTTTTCTTTTTTTCTTCAAAATGGCGGATCCAAAATGGCGGACTGATTTTCCACCAAAAAAACACTTCCGCTTTCGACCTTTTTCCAGTTGCTGTTGTTTCTTAAATGACAGCCACCTTTTCTAACACCATTCCAGACTTGGATTGGCTACAACTATGTTGAAAACTGGTTAAAAAAGTGTTTTGGGGTTTTTTAAAAAAGTTTTAAAAAAAGTTTTAATTTTTTTTTATTTAAAAATTTAAAAAAAAGAAAAAAGAAAAAAGGAGGCGGCAGGCAAAAAGGAAGCGGGCGGGGACGAGAAACTAGTATTTTTTTTATTTGGCCTAAAGCAGAGAACGGTCTGTAAGTGTAATGTACAGAAAGGTGTGTATCTTCTATTTCTCTCTCACTCTCTCGTTCTCTCCCCGGTAGTAAATAAACAGGAAAGGTGTTGTAAATATGTACATTTATAAGGGATATGCTTAGATGAATGCACGCGAAGCGCGAAAAAAATTGCCGTTTTGAAATTTTAGAATCTGAATTGCTACACAAAATTATAACCCCCACCCCTATTTAAGATTTTACAAAATTATGACCCCCACCATATTTGTGACCCACCCCCTCCCGAAGAAAATGACAGCCCCCTTAGTAAAAAATTAGTAAGCTTACTTCAAAAAGTTCAAAACTTGACATTCATTGACTTAGCTACCGCTGTAAAATCCCTTCTAAAAATTTGCAACAATAAACAAGACGCAAATCCTACACCATACTCACCTGAGCATACACAGTTACATCTTTATAGCCAGGAAATAGCTCAGAATCCGATTGGTTTCCTGATGAACTAGCGACGTCTTGTCCCACGTTTTCCGCCATGATTGTTTGGCTAAACATTTGGGTCAAAGGTCAATCGGGACATTTAATCAGGGATACTGTTGATTTCAGGATAGGAAACTCCTATACGAACAGACGACGGTGGTCACGCGAAACCTAAATTTTTAATTCGTATTGGAATAACACGTAATCACGAATGTTAATCTTATCATTTAGAAAAATTCATCATAGGTTACAAGATTTTTTTCTAATCCCAAACCGTTGGAGTTGGCTAACCAACTCCATTGTAAATTCTATTTTTAAAATTATTTGCATCATTAACAGGGTGGGCGATAACTGCTAAAAATATTTCAAAATGGTGCAGATCCCGTTGCCATATTGGACGCGTGGCCACCGTCGTCTGTACACGCGTTCCATGCCATTGAAATTATAGTTAGACCAATGTTCGGAAAAATAGGCTATCACTATCAGATATTTTAATTTTTTTAATTTGAGATCCATATCATGGACTTATCAGACTATGGGCCGTGAGGTCAAAATGTGCTTAGTTATTGATTTTTGTAGTCCCCCTCTGGGCAGAACATGAAATTATTACCAAAAGGTGGCAAATATATCCCTTAACACAAATTCACCTGATCCCACGTTCGTAGGTTGCACGTTATGACCCTAGACCTCGATTTAGGGTCAAAGGTCATATGTGTTTCAATGGGAAGTCAAAAACTAAATTTAACATGGTAAAAAAACTAAAAAATGAGCTATTGACTATATAAAGTATATTCTATTGTTGGGATAAGTGTTTTAAACAAAAAAGTCAACCACAACTTCGATCGTAGATCAATAGTTTTTGAACTGTGACCTTTTGAAAAAGACAAGTTGGCCAAAATAGACCATTTGGTCATATTTTCGCAAAATTGGCACAAAAATGACATGTTATCATCATTAAAAAAATATTTTGACTCATTATGAATTGATAAACCATGTTATAATGTTGGTATATAGATGTACATTACATTACAACACATTTCAAAAGTTTAAAACACTTATCCCAACAATAAAATATACTTTATATAGTCAATAGCTCATTTTTTAGTTAAATTTAGTTTTTGACTTCCCATTGAAACACATGTCACCTTATGGTAATACTTTCATGTTCTCCCCAGAGGGGGACTACAAGAGTGAAAGATACAGACCAACGTCCCATAGTCTAACAGTGCTTTTTGGACTGCACAATTTTGTGTGTCCGTGCGAAAATTGTTTACGTGCGAAATTTTTAAACTTCACCCCCCCCCCCCCCACTTACGTGAAATTCACGAGGTGACTGACTTGGAAAACATTTGGGGCAACCTTTTACGAAAATTTTAGGTGAAAACGCTGACGGGGCCCGGGATGCATATGTTTTTGATACCTATCCCTATCATTATTTACTTCACGTATTTGAATTCCTCATGAAATTACCCATCAAATTATATCAGTGGCGTAACAGCCGGGGGGGGGGGGGGGGGGGGGGTGCACAGTGCCCCCGTGCCCCCCCCCCCATGAAGGTGCTCAGCAGGAAATTCAAACATACCTACCAGGAAAAATGGGGGAAGGGAAAAGAGGAAAAGAAGGGGGAAAGGGAAAGAAAAGAGAGAGAAAGGAAAAAGAAAAAGGAAAAGGAAAAAAAGGGGAAAGAAAGAAAAGAAGAAAGGGAAAGAAAGAAAGAAAGAAAATTTCGCAGTACAAAAAGCACAACAGTCAACAAATCGTTTACTGTTGTGCTTTTTGTACTGCGAAATTTTGTGACGTGCGAAATTTTGTGACGTGCGAAATTTTTTGACCGTGCAATTTTTTTTTCACCCTACCCCCCCCCCCCACTTACGTGAAATTCACGAGGTGACTGACTGGGAAAAAAATTGGGGCAACCTTTTACGCAAAATTTCGGGACGGAATTATTCTAACCAGGATTTTTTTGGCTGTGCCCCCCCTGACAACCAACCTCTGTTACGCCCCTGAATGATATATAATTGTCGGAGCCCATTACCACTTGCCATCCCGGGATCCCCATTGAGTTTGTACAGGCGGCCCGGGACGGCACCCCTTCCGGCTGAGACGATTCATCTCAGCTTCCGGCACCCCCTGGTCCCCAAACTTCGAACAGCTGTGTCTTCTGTAATGCCATTTTGCAGGCAGATAGCTTGTAAATAAGGCGTAAATAATACAAAATTTGTTGAGATAGCCTTGCTTTTGTGGTTTTAAAAATATTCAAGGAATATGCCAGCATGAAACTAAAAAGTGTAACAGCCCCACAGTATTGGGAGGCGAGCTCATAACGTGTGACGATACCAATATTGTGCGGGTGTCTATTGGCAGTATTGCCACTTCGTCCAATAGCCAGTTCGTCCAATACCCAATGTGTCATTCAAATGCCAGTTCGTCCAATAGCCATTCCGTCCAATAGCCTGGCACCGTTCGTCCATTCCCACTTCGTTCCGAAACCAGAAAATAGCAAATAGCAGATAACTTTCGGAAATAAAGCAAACAACTTCTTTATTCTTTATATGAAAAGGGGGGGGGGGCACTCAACCTTTTTTTGGTAGGGGTGTGGTCTCAAAAAGGGGGGCTACAGAACTGAACTGAGTGGATTTTATGACGAAAAATAGGGTCTTAGGAGCTGATTTTTTTTGGTTTTAGAAGGCAACATTTTCGAAGAATTTGGCCTTTGGAACACAAAATTTTGCGATTTTTGAATTTTCAATAAAATTGTGGTCTTAAGAACTGATGCAGGCTCAAAGGGGGGGGGGGGGGGGTGGGGGGTCATAAGAGCTAGCAGCAGAGGGTGAAAAGGGGGGTCTTCAGCACGGCACATACCTATACCCTTTTCCAATGTCAGTGCCCCCCCCCCCCCCCTCAGGGGATACCTGTGAGAAAATACATTGAGATGGTAAGTGGGCTCCGAGAAGTCAATGCTTTGTAGAAAGACTATTGCCACTGCTTAAATTCCTTAGAAATTAAAGGACTGATTTAGAGATAAAACCAGTGGCGTAGCTAGGATTTTTTCAGTTGGGGGGGGGGGGGGGGGGGAGAGGGGGGAGGGGAGTTTATAAATAATTAAAAGGTTCTAAATAACGCATATACACACTACATCTGGAAGGCCTGGAGCGGGAGCACAAATAGGGTTGGGGGCGCGGGGCACAAAGGTCTTTTTTATGTCAGGGGGGAATTCCCCCCCCCCAGTAGTTTGATACCTCATTCAACAAAATCGAATGGATACTTTTAAAGTTATGTCGATTTCAATGACACACAAATCAATGATTCCTATACCTAGTGCAACTTTTCTGTTGCATGCGCAGTCATTGAAATCGCCATAACTGTAAAAGTATCCATTCGATTTTGTTGAATGAGGTATCAAACTGCAGAGAAGAAATTTGCTCATTTATTGCAAATCTCAGATTTTTGGTACCGATTTTATATTTTGAATTAGTCAACCTCAAAGCACCTGGTCAGGGACTTTATGTGCTAGGTGTATATTAAAATGACTGGAAATAAATAAATCTGTGTAATTATGAGTAATAAAAAGCCTGAAATCAAGAAGTAAAAGTAAAAGGAGGCATACTGATTTAGGAGGTAAACCATGAGAATACTTTAGGAAGGGCTTAATAATTCGACCATTCCGTGGATTTGCTTCAGATTTGGGGGCTTTACTAAATAAAATTAGTGTAACATGATAATGAAATGGTCAAGTTTTAAAATTCGTCTTTTGAATGAAAGCCAAATTGTAGATCTTGAAAGCACTACCATTGATTTGGAATATTTATGCCTACATCTTTTGTGACGCTTAAGTGAAAAAAGTGCTTGTTCTTTCTGACGCACCCTGTATGGGATATCTCTCCATCTACATTGGGTTAAGTCGGAAAAGCAGCTGTTGCTACAACACTCAAACTGGCTTGAAAAATTAACCCAGTTGATTTGTATGGTCCACTGTGTGCTATCTGAAACAGTCAAGTATGGATACTTTTTAAAGTTATGATTATTTCCATTAAGACGACTAACAACAAAGTTGCACTATCTCTTCATCTCCATTGGGTTAAGTCGGAAAAACAGCTGTTGCTACAACACTCTTAACTGGTTTGAGAAATAAAGCCAGTTGATTTGTATTGTCCACTGTGTGCTACCAGTCAGGTATCTAGATGAATGGTTAAAGGCATATTATGTGATCTTTTCCAAGTAGCGCCCTCTATCATTGATTTTTACTATGAAAGCAGATTTTCTTGCAGATTTGCATTTTTGATCATAAATCATAAAGATCTTCCAAGTTACAGATCGATATAATTCCTAATTACTTCAAAATCATGGTTTGAAAATAATTTGTACCGCTTGGGTACACTCTATTTTTCAAATTTTACTCTAAATTCACTTTAAAACCATGATTTTGAAGTAAATAGAAATCGATCACTCTGTAACTTTGAATACATTTATGAATTGTGATTAGAAAAGTATATAAATCTGCAAGAAAATCTGCATCAAATTTTTTGTCAAGGATTGAAAAATATCACATAATATGCCTTTAAGGGGGGTACTCAAGGAAGTTTTTGATTTGTTTTTTGTGAGTGCTGTAATTATTGAACTATTAATCAAATGCATACAAAAGTATACATTTTTGGAAAGGAAATGGATCAGAAAATCAAAATTTGGCATCAAATTTGACCAAAAATGTTGAATTTTGAGAAAATCGCAAAATTCACCTTTTTGACCCATTTTTTTGGAACAAGCTAACAAAAATTATTTTTGAGTATAAAATGCCCAAAATTGCTTGAATCTAATGTTATGTTACTAATATAGGGACGATTCTCTAATTTATTTACCTAAACTTGTAATTTTTTGAAATTTTGACCAAAAAGTGCCAAAAAACTTTTTGGGACATTTTTGGTCAACATTTCAAAAATACGGAAGAACAAAAAATGAGAAATTCGTCCCTAGATTAGTGTCTTAATAGTATAATCAGGGACAATCGAATGGAGGGACAAGAAACTATTGTACTATTATATAAGTATGCGTGTTGCGGGGGTACAAATATCATCAGTTGAGCAAGCATACACAATACATTCATGAATGGGCACTGGTACAAATCTCAGCAATCATACTGCACGAGTCGCTGTGTGTCTTGCTCGATACGGATGGACCCTTAGTCGGGTGAAAGCTCGACATGACCGTGAAGTAGGGTACAAATGTGATTTTATTGCTGAAAATCATGGATGAGTAAGTCTAGATTCACACCACCGGGTGCCAAAATGGTACTCTTGGGCAACTTTTTTTTATTGACGTCTTAAGCCATAATAATGACAGTTATAATAATGACAAATATATTTGCAACACAAACTTGTGTTTGGTATGAAATTAAAGCACGGCCTATAGATTCAAATTCAGGCTAATGACGCAATCGTTTTTATTTTAGCATTTTTAGTGTCTTAGCTGTTCTCAATGTTGTTAGTTTCAAAATATAAGTCTTTGCTTCTATTTCCAGCTTATTTTGAATCACTTTATCCGCAATGTTATGCTATCTCACAGTGTTTTCCAAATTAATGAGGCCTAATGTTGTTTTTACATGCCTGTACGCAACTATTCATATGTCCTTAAGAAAATCAGTGGAGAAGTAATATAATGAGAATACCGGTAACTGCAGTATAGGGGTTTGCTATATTCTGAGGGTGGAATTGTGAAGTATTATATACTGTTGCCTTCAACAAGGCACAGTTTTAATTAACCAAAATAACCACAAATAATGAAGACCATGGTCTCAATCTATACTTGTATTAAATATTTGAACGTTTTCAAAAGAAATAATTATCAGTATGCTGATGTGCCTCTAACTCCAAATATATTACTAACAAGCACCTGATGTGTATGGAGACAGGCATTGACAGTTTTACTTGTACCATGGATGAAGTATCACATCTTGAAATAGACAGGCAGGATATAGCGTTTTATGTACGTTACATGAAATTACAGGTGACATGAAATCACAGGTGACATGAAATTACAGGTGACATGACATGTACGAATACATTTTAATCACGTTTGACCTCTTTTGACTTTTGTATGTATTTATTATATAATTTTATATGTATTCCAGGAGTCAACAGCTTAAATTTGATACCAAACATGATATTTTGTTTATAAGACCAACTATATTTGTCATAAATATAACATTATCGAAAAGGGCGTGGCTTGACGTCATTAAAAAAAAATTCTGAATCTAGACATTCCCCCTCATGTAACATTTTCAGCAATAAAAATTGCATTTGTACCTACTTCACGGTCATGTCATAATTGTGAAGATATCCACTTGACTACATACCTGTGCAATTCCTACTGAACTACTATACTCTAGAAATGCAAATATATATCATCAAAGAACATCATTTTCCGATTAATTTGGATATTGGATTCAATAGGAACAAAATGTCTATAGTTTAAACTTCCCAGGAAAAATATTAATTTCTTTGTTCTAGCATGTTTTCACATTTTTTATAAATCTAAAATTATCACATTTTTCACAAATATACCGATTATTATTAACACTAGAACGTTATTTATTGAACAAATCACGTATAAATTGTATTCAGTTTGACCTAGGCCCAAGTTTTTTGGAAAATTATATTTTGATCATTTTTCGAACGATTATAGGGCAACCTTTGAGTTCCTTGAATAAAAACACACCGCAACTACTAGAGCTAACCCGCAACACGCATGTTTTGTTCTTTTTTTGTAATTGAATACAATGATGTAACGATACCATAGGCCGTTTCTAGTCCCTCCATTTGATTGTCCCTGGTATAATCAAGCAATTTTTGGCATTTTTTACTCAAAAATAATTTGTTAGCTTGCCCAACAACAAAAATGGTCAAAAAAGTGATTTTTTGTGCTTTTCTAAAAAAAAACCAATTTTTGGTCAAATTTTTTTAAATAATAAAATATATATATAAGTTAAACTATTTGGAAAGGTAGTTGCTACTATGCTTGTGAGATCATCAGACAACTGGTTGCTATTCTGTGTATACAATCAATCTCAATCAATCAATCTTTTTATTTCCATATAAAAAATACATGAAATCACATATAAAAAACACAATATGGAGGAGTAGACTGGAAAGCCAATGAGGCCAGTTTATGGTCTACCCCTTAAAACAAGCAATACATAAACAAACATGTTATACTAAAATAAACAATAAGAATCCCACAACATCATATACAAGACAGAACAAGGAAGGGCTCAAATAGAAGAGATTACTCGTAATTTTGGATAAGGTTTTGCTTTAACTGGGTTCGGAAATGCTTTAAAGATTTGGATTGTTTCATGTTTTTGAGAAGTGAATTCCAGAGAATTGGACCATTTGTTCGAATAGCACGGTCGGGGAAAGTCTTTTTTTGTTATTTGTCATGTTAAAATCATTGCCATGTCTTGTTCGGTAGTTGTGAACATCTGAACGTTTTGAAAAGAAGGTTTTAAAAGCTCTGGGTAGATCATTTATGGAATATTTAAACATAAATACCCCAAGTTCCATTGTGTACATATCTGTTATTGTAAGAACATTATACTTAGCAAATAAAGGTGCTGTGTGACTCCTATACAGGGTGTCTAAAAAAACACCGTGCACATGTTTACCCAGCTTATTGACCGTGAACCTATAGGATTTGGTGTAACAATTGTATACATAGTGATAGCCATAACGGTTAGCTTTCATATTCTGTTTATTTCATCTGATTTGGATTTGTCAATCTTGAGATATGACCAATTAACTAAAGCTACCTAAAGTCGACGTTGTGCCACTTTACAGTTTGCAATTAATAGAAAGGGTTACTCCGGAGAGAGGGGTTGTTATCACCGGGGTTACTACCCCCTAAAAAAATCCAATCCGAAATGCAGAGTATGCTTATTTGGGTACCATTTTATAGCTAGAGGTTCCCTCTATCCATACATACTAAAACGAGTACAAACATTCCACGCATGACGTCACAATGACGTCTTCAAACATGGCCGACCTCAAAATCCCGCCGTATTCGCTGGACAGTGAAATATCATAGAAATCTTCGCCAAAAAAGTTCTAAATATCGGAATTTCACCCGAATTTTTGCTTATAAGTGATGGAAATGGGGTTTCTAACATAGGCCTGTGCTAAATATATTTCAGGAACATACAATAAAAATATTTTTTCAAAATGGTGATTTAAAAAAATTGTAAGGTGGCAACCACCCCCTACAATCGGACTTTGACGGCTTACCCTACCCCCCGGGTAAGGTGGCAGCCTCAATTTCTTTTCGTCAAAATGAGCGCAGGGAATGTAAAATCGATCACCTAGACGCCCTAGGTCACTGTGTTTTGCGTTCTAGCGCAATCGGCGACCACCCTCCCTTAAGAGGACGATCGGTTTTAATGCTTATCTTAAGCATTCTTTCCGTAAAAGTGGCACAACTTCGATTTTAGGTAGCTTTAGTTAATTGATCATATCTCAGGATTGACAAAACCAAATTAAAAGAAATAAATGGCATATGAAAGCTAAGTGTTTGGTCTATCAATATGTATACAATTGTTACACAAAATTCTAGAAGTTCATGGTCAATAAGTTGGGTAAACATGTGCACGGTTTTTTTTGAGACACCCTGTAGTGACTATTAAAGATGGTTCTAATTGCCCATTTTTGCAGTTTAACAAGTTTGTCTAGATATGATTTACAAGTTTTGCCCCATATAAGTATTCCATAGCTGAGATAAGGTAAAATTAAAGTACAATATAACGAGTGTAATATACGTGCTGGAATAGAATGCTTAAGTTTGTTCATGACTCGAATATTTCTTGAAACTGTTTTCGATATGCAATCAATGTGGTTTTTCCATGTAAGACACTCATCAATTAATACGCCTAAAAACTTAGTACATTTTACTCTTTCTAGTGTAATATTATTTAAAGTAACATTAAAATCTTCTCGTGTTATGGTTGATGTCATATGAGGTGTACCTAAAATCATATAATTCGTAAGTAAAACTTAGCATAACTTCCGAATTCAGCACCTTAGTTTCGATATGATCATATCGAAATTAAGAAAATCAATCATTATACGATAAATGGGAATGTTGGTAAACTGTTTCAGATGGTAGTTAGTATATGCCTAAGTATTACTTTGATGCCAAAAAAACTGATTTTCAGGATAATTGAGGGTGCACTCCCATATGTATCTCTCAATGCCCCTTTATGCAGCAAAAATCAACTACTAGCCTATTATTTTTAAGGTATTTTTCACATTTAATTTCATCAAAATTGCACACTAAAATATTTTATAAAACAAATATGGACTGCTCTTTATTCATGAAAAAGGGTGAACTAACTAAACAGGGTGAACTATTTTCCATCAGCCTTTGGCTTTGTGAAAATAGGTTTATGGTCTCCAGATCACCTCGGGACAAATAGTTCACCCCATTTCACTCATGAGCAGTCCATATTTGTTTAATAATTCACCTTCAATATAATATGGAATAGGGAATAGAGAATAGAGATTGAAAATTCTTCTCAAATAACCTTTAACATATACATGTATGTTATTTAACTACCATAGCCTAAGTAGCGTACTACAACTAAATTGGTGTTTGCAATCATATATGTAGCATATAGTACAGCATGTACTCAAATCAACCAACTTTATTGTGTGTGAATATACGGTACTCCATATAAAGTATGATTTTCTTTGTGATGCAAATAATCACCAGCTCATGACATATAATGAGCTTTAGTGCATGCGCTGAAAAGTGCAGCTTTTGCCGGCATCAGTTTACCAGCTATGCTGAATATAAAAATGCCGCACTTTCCTGCAGCATTAATTTTAACACCAGGTATTACTGGGCTTTCCTGTGAAGGCTGTGATAGAGAATATCGGTATCACGCATCATATTATATAAAACAAGGCCACACAGGTCAATGTATGAAGCTGAAATAGGCTAAATAGCATAACCTGATCATGACTGTACTTTCCAAGTCTGTGTAAGAGTTTGCTCATTAACATTCAAATAATCTAAGTCCATGCAAGTCAATGTTTGAAACTGAAATGGCATTATATAATCATAATAGTATGTAAACAATCTGTGTAAAAGTCTTCTCATTAATAGAATATTCATATACAGTCAAGTCATTCAGAGCCAAGGTCGATCCGGCCTTGTCCATAAGGAACTACTGATCACAACCATCCATGATACTGCGCTCCACTTCACCATATAAATTCTTCCTATTTTTCCAGCGGCAGTCATTCTTTTTACAATGCTCTGATTGCGAGCCCAGCACTTCTATAGCTTTACACTTTGCCTTACAATCATCTGATTCTGAGCACAGCGCTACCATGGCTAGACAAGTTGCCTTGTCATCGCCCTGATACTGCGTATTAGTCCTCGGCCAATGTGTGATGATGAAGTCACCGTTGATGAAATATTTGAAACTGAAATGAAATGGTATAAAAAAAATCTGGATAAAAACCTAACAACTTGGTGGAAAAGCACTTTTGAAACAGCAGCACACAAACCTTAGCTGGTGCATCTAAACATGTATTGCATTTAGAAGCAAACAAATAAACCTAACCAACGTACAAGATATGTAATATACAAAAAAGAGAGAACTAATAAGCTCGGGGGCACTCAACTTTTTTTTGGGTAGGGGTGTGCCGCATAGGGTCTCAAAAAGGGGGGCTACAGAACTGAACCGAGTGGATTTTATGACGAAAAATCGGGTCTTAGGAACTGATATTTTCAAAAATGTAGGTCTTGAGAACTGACCTACAGTTCAATTTTGATAAGCAAGAATGCAAATTTTGATTTTGTTTGTTTGTGTTAGAACGCAACATTTTCGAAGAATTGAGGCTTTGGAACGCAAAACTTTCGCGATTTTTGAATTTTCAATAAAATTGGGGTCTTAAGAACTGATGCAGGCTCAAAAGGGGGTCATAAGAGCTAGCAGCAGAGGGTGAAAAAGGGGTCTTCAGCGCGGCACATACCGTTACCCTTTTCCAATGTCAGTGCCCCCCTCCCCCGGGCTAATAAGCTACAGTAATTAAAAATATGTAAAACTATAATCAAAAGCAGTGAAAATCATGTTGTATGGTTGACTGTTTGAAATATTTGGTGAACAATTCAAAATCCATGGTACCATTTTGAAAAAAAGCACTTGCACAGAACACACACTGAAGTCACTCTTGACCACAGTTTTATGGTGCAATAAATGGCTTACTGTATGTATAAGGGACACCCTATACATATACAAACTTACTCAATAACTTGGTTGTCATCATCTTTGATAGGAATGCCTCCCTTGCTAACAATAAGGTATTCATAAGGGACACCCTATACATATACAAACTTACTCAATAACTTGGTCATCATCATCTTTGATAGGAATGCCTCCCTTGCTAACAATAAGGTAATCATAAGGGACACCCTATACATATACAAACTTACTCAATAACTTGGTCATCATCATCTTTGATAGGAATGCCTCCCTTGCTAACAATAAGGTATTCATAAGGGACACCCTATACATATACAAACTTACTCAATAACTTGGTTGTCATCATCTTTGATAGGAATGCCTCCCTTGCTAACAATAAGGTATTCATAAGGGACACCCTATACATATACAAACTTACTCAATAACTTGGTCATCATCATCTTTGATAGGAATGCCTCCCTTGCTAACAATAAGGTAATCATAAGGGACACCCTATACATATACAAACTTACTCAATAACTTGGTCATCATCATCTTTGATAGGAATGCCTCCCTTGCTAACAATAAGGTAATCATAAGGGACACCCTATACATATACAAACTTACTCAATAACTTGGTCATCATCATCTTTGATAGGAATGCCTCCCTTGCTAACAATAAGGTAATCATAAGGGACACCCTATACATATACAAACTTACTCAATAACTTGGTCATCATCGTCTTCGATTGGAATGCCTCCCTTGCTAACAATAAGGTAATCATAAGGGACACCCTATACATTATACAAACTTACTCAATAACTTGGTCATCATCGTCTTTGATAGGAATGTCTCCCTTGCCAACAATAAGGTAATCATAAGGGACACCCTATACATTATACAAACTTACTCAATAACTTAGTCATCATCATCTTCGATTGGAATGCCTCCCTTGCCAACAATAAGGTAATCATAAGGGACACCCTATACATTATACAAACTTACTCAATAACTTGGTCATCATCATCTTCGATTGGAATGCCTCCCTTGCCAACAATAAGGTAATCATTGTCTGCTTCCAGGATAGGGTGCTGGCAGTTTTTATTTTTCCAAAATGAACGTCTTTGACTAGCCTGGATTCCAGTGTCCAATCCTGCAAAATAATAATAATACTTTAATTTCATTTAGATGCACTGTGTCAAAACAGAGACGGTGTAAAGTAGGGAAGATCGTCTCTACTGTCTGTACAGTATTCAATACTTATAGTCTGTTGAGCCAACAAATTATCTCTCATACTAGTATGATATAGTAGGAGCCCCAGAGCCCTAAATTCAGCTTTAAAATAGTTTGACCCCTGACCTCCGAACATACTCCAAAAGGAATACTTTTATGATAGATTCATATCATGTCTACAAGAATACATTGTCCTGCTCTCATGATTCTCTTGCAAATTTATGTTATTGGCAATACCTGTATTCCCATATATATTCACATAGACAGCATGACATAAAACTAACCGTGTTAGGGGTATAGGGTAGTATTATGGCCATACAAAGTTGTAATAAATGTTAAAGTATATATAACTATACATCATATCTATGGGGAGGAATTGCTTCACAAGTTGAGATAGTTAGTTATAGTTATAATGTCAATGTTACAGATAACATAGCTAAATAGAACATTGAAAAAAGTCAGATAAGGGTCAAAAATGCTTATTTTTCTAACTTTTTCAATTGTTCCATACCATTTTGATAATAAACCATTTTGATAAAATAAAACTAAAACTAAACTAAACTAAACTATTTTGTACCGATATCGATGACATCAAAATGGAAAAGCTATTATAATGTGTCGAGTAGTTCTATCTTTAAATTCATCAACATGATTTTATGTAATTTTTAGATTTCCTTTCAGTGTTACGGTCAATACTACTCAAACCCTTATGATAGATTCTATTACTTTATTTCTGCTATGTGAATACATGGGGAATATGATTATCGCCATAGCATAATTTTGCAAGAATATCTTTAGAGCAGGACTCTTTATTCTTGTAGATAAGATATGTATCTGTCATAAAAATGTAAATTTGTAAATTTAAGAGTATGTTCATCTGCACTTGCCTCAATCAGTAGACTATCTGCATGGGCGTATCCAGACGGGACGGGCGAGTTGCGTGCGCACTAGTGTTTGAGAATGGGACCTTTGATTTAAACTCTTGCTATCGCTTTTTAATAGCTTGTTTTTCGTGCAGGTTTGGAGTAAAGCACGTCACACACCCCCCTCAAATTTTTGAGGGGGCAGCCGCTTGGAAAATTGACCTCTGGTAAAGCGACCTGTGGGTGCTGAATCCTGGATACGCCCCTGATTTGATGACAACTGTTAATTGCTCAATCCTCTTTGTTATCACATTCAGAGGTAAAGTACCCAATAAAATATTTAAAATAGCCTGGACACATAGTTTGCTTTCTGATCAATATTTTCAGTCAGTAGACCCTCTTTTTTTGGCGGCAGGATGGAGACGCCATACAGTTTAAATAGTTACGATTGAACGTGAGTTTTCCCAGAGTTTGAGAAAGAAATCAACAGACAGTTTCAAAACTGATCTATCTAAGTCAGGCATTCCCAAATAGTGGCGCATGCACCACTTGCGGCGCGGTTCCAAGTGGCGCATGAGCGCACTTATGGTTAAAAACATTGCCAAAAGTCCAAGACAGGAGCTTAGATGACCCATATTTGACCCTAAATAACCCACATAATACCTTTTGACACACACCTTAGGAAAAGTAACTCATTACCCAAGATCCTATGCTAAGGCCAAATAAAAAAATATAGTAGTTCTTGTCCTAGCGCGCATCCTTTTTGGCTGCTGCATCAAGAAAAGGTTTTTTTTAAATTTTATTCTTTCATTGTCTTTTTCAAGAAATTTTCAAAAATCTGTGTCATTTTCACAATCACAATATTCTCTTTTGCAGTCTATGCGCGCACGGGTAGAGTAAATACTACCTATGACACTATTATAAATTTTCTGATAAGTCTATCCAAATGCATCAAATCCTTTTTGGAATATTCTCCGCCATCTTAGATCGGCCATTTTTTCACTTGGCCTAAAATATTTAATTTATTCTGATAAATAGGAACAGGATTAATACATTTTGCCTATAAATAAGTGTAGCCCCTACAGGGCTAAACAGCTAAAATCTAGGAGCTTCTAGGCGCTTCGCCCCTGGAACGCACCTGGGGAAGGTGGTCCCTGGACCCCACTCGTTAGCTAGAGGCTCGGTGTTCTGGCAGTTTAGCACTTTTCATTTTGGGAAGTGGCACTTCCCAAAACCTATTTGAGAATGCCTGATTTAAGTATTACCTACCTGTCTTGAGTGGCGTGATGGTCATGGTATACACCTCAAAGGTATCCATGTCTTTGTAGCTCTCATAACTTGCTTTGTAGGCTACAATGAAAACAAACAAACAAACTTTAAATCATTAAATATATTGCACAATAGGAAACTTAAAAATCTCAAATATAATGCTTTGTTTGTGATGATTTTAATTCAATTCATAGGGATCCTAGACGTAATAATACGCCCTCGCCTGTTCCCCTCCAGCCCAACACGTACCTATCACCCACAGATAGTCAAAACCATGTTACTAGTCAGGGTATATCAAAACCAAAGCTGTTCTAATTAGTGGTATATCCCCGACTCTATATTTGCCGACTACCAAGCTGTTCCAACCCCCGGGCTACTCCCATCGGAGAGTGACTCTGGACACGAGGGCGTAAGGAATTGGTAAAAAAGGCGCGGTGGTTTATCCGGGGCAATCCCACGAGTCTCAATGCTCCTTTATCCTTATACAAATACTGCAAAAATTTAACTTTTAATCTGCTATCTAAATGCATTGCACTTGAAGATGACCGATGCCAACAAAATATCAACTTTATGGGTAGCATACTAGTATGCCGCAAAACTAGCCACAGCTGTTTAGTGATGACAGGCTTTTACCCCTGCTGGCTGAACTTCCAGACAAACTCGCCGGGAGGGCGCGACAAACGGTATATTGTTACTGTCCCTTATATTTATAGCAGGAATAATTTCACAGTGTCAACACTCATAATATCAAATAGGATGTTAACATTTTACCTTTTGAAAATTAATACCAAAAGATAGTCTTACACAACTATCTATAATTACAAACTTCTAATTATACATTGGTTAACACCAATTCAATTTATAGTTTCAAATGTGACAAATTAGTCACAGCAGGGAATCAATTAAATAAGAGGCAGGAAAAATAACTCGTAAAAATCCTTTCCCAGGGCTGGACTATGTATCACGGGGAAATGTATCGCAAGTGAGCTTCATTTTAAATGGAATATCATTAAATGAGGAAAATAGCGAGCCCGATACCAGTGCTATATAAGGGTACCCACTTTAGTTACACTAGTCGTAGCTAGGACTATAGGAGTGTGTTCTGACTAGGTGTCAGTGCATGTATCAACTACAAGAATTGAAACGGCTTCAATCGGCATTGGTTTCTAAAAGCTGAAATCAGAATCAAATGGATTTAGTGAATCCATTTTGGCATCAGTAAGTAATATTTGGCAAAGGTATTTTTCCCGGTGAATATTAGTTTGACCCAAGGTTACAAAAAATTGCGCGGCTGGGCTCTCTATACCACTAAATGATGTCTTATCCTAAACTTGATGCGCGCATAGCGTGCACATTTTTAAAACATATTTACACAAATCTAGACATAAGGTACACTTTTGTTTTATACATGCTTCTATAATGATAGTTATTTTTATACTATATTGCCCATCAAGCTGGTCAAGGGGCAAATTGTCAATTAGATGGGAATTAAGTAAATCCCTTAGATTCCCCAAATAGGCGATATTCCCCCTTAGTCAAAGGGGGGGGGGGGGGGGGGGGGGGGGGTGGGGAAATCCCTTTCCCAGTCCTATAATGAATAACCTTGATGAAAGTCTTCGAAGTTATGTAATGCATGCTCATACATAAATCATAAAGTATCTAGATGGTTAAATCTCTTTTCTTCTTCAAATTTCTTTTCAATTTTCACTTCTTTCCACTTATTTTCCATCCCTTTTCAACTATCTACATAATTCTATTCCTTCCTCTCTTTCCTTCCAACCCTTTTCTCTTTCCTCATCCCTTTTCACCCATTTTATCTTCCTCTCTTCCCTTTTTTTCTTCCCTTCATGTTGCTTTTTTTTTTAGCCCGTTATAGTTTGAGCTGGCCTTCCTGTTCAAAGCCGTCAGGGGGGCATCTGCCCTCCCCTGACCCCGGGAGATACGCTACTGCATTTGATGTCAATTGAAGCCATTGACACCAAAACCATTCTGCCAAAGTTGTTGTCCAGCGGACTTTTTACAATTAAAAACATCATAAACAAGTTTTTAAACCCATGAATGGAACATTATAATTATAAGGTTTGAGTTTTTTAATTGATAAGTAATGATTTAGCCCGGATATATTCCGTTTTCGCCATTCATTTTTCCAATATAAACTCTTGCCTTGCCGCAGTCGCCAAAACTAATATCTAATATTTAATATTAAACCGTTCGCGTGCTTTAGTGTATTGAATATTAAATCCAACTGAGCACCTCAAACAAATTCTTCCAAGTGTTTAAGTTTTTACTCATTTTATTTTCCATACAATTTACTCTTTCATTTTTATCTTTATTCATTCATTGAAAGTTTTTATTGTGGATTAAATACTCTTTTAAATTGTTGATAAAAAGTGTTAAAAACCAGGCCCAGCCACCAAGTTGTGAAGTAAGCATACATGTATAGCATGTAATTCGTTAATCTGCTGCAGTGGCTGCAGTGGCTGATGAAAAAGGCCCTTTTCCCAGGTCAGCCAAAACATTTCATTCATATGCAAATGAGTATCTGAGAATATCAGGCATGATTTCATTTTCTCTTTTGTTAATGAGCCAGATAGTCTACGCCTATGTAGGGGATAGGGGAGGGTGGGGATATGGAGGGTGGGGATGTGGATAGGGGGAGGAAGGGGATAGGGGAGGGAGGGGATAGGGGAGGGAGGGGATAGGGGAGGGAGGGGATAGGTGGGAAGGGGGAGGTGGTTAGCTTAGTCAATTTAAAGAAGGTACACTTACACTACAGTGATATAGAAAATACTTATTGGACTTAACTTAACTATCAGGTCATATCACTTTTGCGGTTACAACGTTAGGGTATGGGATATTTCTGGTTTCAAAGTTTCTTTGTTCAATTGAAGCCTGTATTAAAGAAAATTTAAATGCTCATAACTCCTTAAATATCAAAATTTTCCCCTAACTATAAGAGTAATGGTAATTGAGATTTTGAGAATATGACCTAAGTTTTAGCATATATCCTGGCCTCAAGGATCTATGGTTTTAGTGTGAAACTTAAACAAGGGTTTTCACTCATATCATCTATAAACCATGATGATGTAACTAGTAAGAGATGAGGTTGGAGTCTGATTAATTTTAAAAAGCACACAACAAAATGATCACACAGCATTTCATCAGGTATTGTATTTTCCATCCATGCGCCGCCATCAAAGTATAACATAGAATAGATAATGTAGTAGGTCATATCATTATTCATTACTCGTTTACAATTTACTATAGGCCTAAATACAAATTTCTGCAAAAAAAGCAAATAAAAATCTGTATCCGAAATGGAAGCAAAAAAGTAGCCCCCTGGTTTGTAAAAATAGTCCCCTAATAAAATCATCAGGGGGCGATTTTCTATTTTTGCCAAACAAGAAAATAGCCCCTGAATTTTTTTTTGGACCCCAGCCCATCACCCAAAGACCCTATTAACAATCATCCAAGGATACCATGGTTTTTAGGGTTTGTGCAGTTTTGTGTGGTTTATTAAAAAAATAATCCACTGTTTTATAAGTACCCAAGAACACTTAATTGTTATAGTTCCCTGTCTCTGTAGTGCAAAGTGGTCCAATGGTTCTTATTTCATTTCGAAGTTACAGACTTATGTGTCGTGTTAAAAGTGTTCACGATCATTCCTTAAAATAATACACTAGCAACCAAAAGTATTAGGATACTTGGTTGTGGTGTCAAAATTTCAATTCTACTTTTGTTTTTGGCACATTTGTATGGAATTATAGATGAAGATGACACCCACTATATTGGACCAATTAATATAAATAATACTCTCAAGTAATCTCATCTTCCACTGATGCACTATACATGTAGACATAGTAGAGAGTCAAGTCAAAGGACAAATTTAAAATTAAAAAAATAAAGAATTCAAACAATTTCTTTATTTGTACATGAGTTTTAAAATAAAATGAATCAGTTGGGCCCATAGAATAACAAGATTATGTTGTTGCTAACTTACCAAAATGTCCTGCAGTCTTGCAAGCTGCATCTTTCAGAGATTCCAGCTTCTGTGTCGCTGCAAGGCTTTGGTTCAAACAGTGAGCTGGAAAAATGTAGGAAAGAAATGATTATAACTGACCAACGTTGCATTTAACCCACCCAATTCTGCTGTTTGATATTAACCCTGATTAAGGGTTGCCTACCCATACTTTACAAACTCGATTGGGCTGCAGTTTAATAAGACTTGACTACACAGCATTTTACCCACCCATTTTGTACTGCAATTTACTTTTGTGAAGAATTAAAAGAGCAAAATTAAAAGAGTAGAGTAGAATTAAAAGAGCAAATTGCAAATACTTTTGGATGCAAATTGCAATATCATATTCCTATAATTAGGGGGTGGAGGGCTGACTTGACTGTAACACATTATGTTAAATACAAACCATATGAAAGAATGGTCAAGTCAATATGACTGTATGGATAGGATTGAGCAAAATGAACACAGAGTATATATACATTTGAGTAGTTCTATAAGTTAGACCAGGTCTTAGCTATTTTGAGCATACGGACCTTAGACATTTCCATGACTTAGTTCTGTAAAGCACAGACTTGGATGCTGAGGGTTATCCTTGATTCTTCATATAAAAAATTGATCTAACAACATCAATAAATGCATTTCACATTTAGGTTTTCAGGCCACCTACAGGAAACATGTTTGGAGTGTGGGGGCTCATAATCAATTGCTATAAATACGCTAGGCTTACCAGCTGCACATTGACAAGCTCCCCCTTCACAAAGTAACGGTAGAATGGGACTGCCGCCGTCTGGACGATAGAATTTAATGCATTCTTTGTCTGAAAAATAAAAAGACATGAAATAATTCTAACAATGTCTCTGATTGGCACAATATTTGACACATCCTAATTTTCAAACAATCGGCAGGTAGTTCTCATAGAATAGGACTATAAAACGATAAATGTAATGCATTCTTTGTCTGAATAATTAATAGACATAAAAGATACTTAGTAACTGGAATACACACTAATATCACTTCCAAAGAAGAGCCAAAAAGTCTCCATGATAACCTTTATATGCTTTAAACTCATCAACATTGTTGTCATTGTCATTAGATGTCCATGGACGGAGTGCAGCAACTGACACAAATGGATACCGTTTCATTCATTATTATCAGGGGAAATTCACTGAGACCTGTATCATTTACCTAGTTTAGCCTTCATATTAGCAAACCTTTCTAACTTTGTTTCTAAGTCTCATTCAGATAAAACCCGCCAAAAATCATTGATATTTCCTTTAAATGTTTGTTCAATGATACCAGATATTTGTAGCAATCACTTGTTTCAGTGCTCAGCAACTTGCTTGAGAATATGCCAAAATAATTAGTTTAGGTTAGGTTAGTTGGGAGTGGATCGTGACGGACCACTGAGTTTATTAACTCTAATTGTCAAAGCGCAACTTGCGCAAAATACAGGTCAAGACCTGAAAAGCAATAGTTGCGAGCGTAATGGCAACATAGCCGGAAAGCGTAGATTACGAAGACGAAGTCAAAATGGCTTCTGCTGACGCCATGAACAATGGCATCATCATGCAATGCCAAAACAGCTTTGCACTGATGCCTCCTAACAAGCACAGCATTGACCATCCCTAGTATTTATTAAGTGCTTACCAGGCAAGTAGTAATCGTAAACTTTGACTGGTACAGGCTGAGCATTGCCCACTTGGAAAAGCTGTTCTGCTTCAAAGGTTACACACAGAGGTTCACTTACCAGGCAGGTAGTAATCATAAACTTTGACTGGTACAGGCTGAGCATTGCCCACTTTGAAAGGCTGTTCTGCTTCAAAGGTTACACACAGAGGTTCACTTACCAGGCAGGTAGTAATCATAAACTTTCACTGGTACAGGCTGAACATTGCCCACTTTGAAAGACTGTACTGCTTCAAAGGTTACACACAGAGGTTCACTTACCAGGCAGGTAGTAATCATAAACTTTCACTGGTACAGGCTGAACATTGCCCACTTTGAAAGACTGTACTGCTTCAAAGGTTACACACAGAGGTTCACTTACCAGGCAGGTAGTAATCATAAACTTTCACTGGTACAGGCTGAACATTGCCCACTTTGAAAGGCTGTTCTGCTTCAAAGGTTACACACAGAGGTTCACTTACCAGGCAGGTAGTAATCATAAACTTTCACTGGTACAGGCTGAACATTGCCCACTTTGAAAGACTGTACTGCTTCAAAGGTTACACACAGAGGTTCACTTACCAGGCAGGTAGTAATCATAAACTTTCACTGGTACAGGCTGAACATTGCCCACTTTGAAAGGCTGTTCTGCTTCAAAGGTTACACACAGAGGTTCAGCACTGTCTTGGCCTGGTATCTAAAATTGGTAAAAATTATGTAAAACCGGGTTAAACTGGAGTGTTCATCAACTTTCTAAGATATTCTTGAGACAAGTATGCGTTCAAGATTTATTGAGACTTGATTCTTAAAGATCATCACAGCAGGTAAGCAAACCTTTCAAGCAAACAAAACACGGGTATGCTCGTGCATTGCCTGCCAGTTCCAAGGGGACGTCCATCATAAACCATACATTAAACCAAACCATCATCTGTATTTACGACAACAGTCAATGAAACAGTTAATGCATCCCCATGCATGGAATGGAACCGGGCACTTAACATTGTCTGTCAATCGTGAGGTGACATGGTCTATAGGAACAGGCTTCTTCCGATTAAGTTTCTTATACTGCCATAGCTGTGTATTCAAGGCGGACATTCAGAACAATATACAACTGCCTCATTACGACTTGCTTTTAATCTTATGTTACATCAACTTGCATCTATAATCTCTTGACAAAGGTGCATGTGTCGCAAACGTATTCAGAACTCGGTCTGCATGTGTTTGGCATATATATGAGTTGACATTGGTGAAGCAGTACTATCAATGGCAAACATAGGGTATGATTTAAAACCCTACACATGGTTCCCACCTGTAATTCGGGGGGGGGGGGGGGGGGGTGGTCAAATCAGAAATTTTCTTAGGTAAAAACACCCTCCCCCGAAATGTCACAAAAGTGAACCTTTTTTGGTCCACTTTATTTAGGGTATTAACATTGAAAGTAATGTAACGGATACTGCTTCATCGTACAATTATACTATTCAGTTCCAAATCGGCAATAAATGTGCGGGTTTCATCTCTCCATGTGCAAAAGTAATCCAAACCCTCGCACGCAATTTTGGGTTTGGACTCTCACGTTCCTGTATTAATTCGCTGATGTAGGGCAGCTCTCCAATTTGGAGTCGATAAATGTATAGATAGTATTAGGGGTTGGTGACCCTAATCAAATTCACTTCCCTATCAAAATTGGGATTTTAGTATCAGAAGCTTAATTATAGGCCTGCAAGATGTTTTCTTTAGACGCTATAAGTGACAAAGTGGACAACCTATTATACCACTTTATATATATGAAGTCAATACATGCCCTCTTGCCCACCCCATCTACAGCGACTGACCTCTTTCTCTTTATGAACAATTTGATCAACTTTTTTGTAACCAAATAATGGACGAGTGACATAGACAGAATACTTACTTTGTGAGCATAGAAGACGACAGAGCGATCAGATACTTCATACATCTGGATAAGGGGGGTATTCTGAATAACCTGAAATGAAAGTTTGAAAAAGCGATTGGAAACTGCATGTTTGGTAAAATATCAAGTTGTAAGGGGCCAGAGCTTTCTATCCTAGCAGGGTCATTATCAATCACATGTAGTAAAAAATGTGTTTATTTGAAGAATTTGAATTCAGCAAAAAAAGGAATCTTATGGTGAATATTTTGTTTTGGAAAATAAAAACCAGGTATCTGATGTGATGTTTGCATTGAATTTACTTAATGTTATGATAAAATTGCATCCAGTATTTAATACATGGTTTGTGAGCACTCACCTCCTTCAAGCTCTTCATAATCGGTGTAAAACCAGACAAGAGACCAACATCAATGATGGCCATGTTAGTCTGACCTTCTCCTAAGTACCTGAAAAGAAATGGAATCAGAGAGGATTTATAGGTCAATAATTGCGTATTTGTTGTCAAACCAGACAAATCAAGGCACGCGCATTGATGTTGATGTGTGAATATTGGCACAACCCCGCAGGGGGAATGCTATTGTGAACATATCAACAATTGCATAAGTGCATTGACCTAATCATACAAGACAATTGTGAGATAGGCTTTTACAACGGGTATTCATAATATAAGTTAAAAGTTTTAACGGGTTCGCCGTCGGACGAGTTTTAATCTGTCAAGCTTTCGTCAGGATTAGCTCTGACTTCTTCAGGACCAAATTATTATAATATCAAACAAAACATATAGATTGCCACTTCTTTTGTTATCATCATTTGGGCTGCCCCTTGCCCGATGATTTGAGAGTAGGTGCCCTTTCCTACTTGTGAAAGTATTGGTGGCTCTGAAAAGAGCCGTTCAGATGGATTGCCGCTTCCACTAAACAGATATGGTGGCTCTGAAAAGAGCTCTACACGTAGGTTGCCACTGGCCTACTATATATAACTTTGGTTCTAATAGAACCTCCAAAGGACTGCCCCTTGACCAATGGAAATAACGTAGAGACTGCCCCGTGTCTACTACAGACTACAATCAGTCTAATGCACAGTAGTGCGGTCACTGATCTGTAAAGATCGTTTGACGCTGTAACGAACTTGAGCAGGGTATATAATGGTTCATTGCGGACCTGGCTGAAACAATTACAAGACTGTTATCGATGGCGGGATTGATTGATAGGAAAAAGAGACCACCACATGCGGCTGATATCTTTGCTTACAAGACTGTTATCGATTGGCGGGATTGAATGATAGGTAAAAGAGACCGCCACATGCGACTGATATCTTTGCCGTCATTTCTAATGATTGTTGATGATTCATTGATTCTGATCTCTAGAGCTTCACGAACAAGCCGCATACCAAGATTGGAAACCTGTGCAATGCTTTTGGATTGGTTCCATGCAGAGTGGTTCATGACCTTCTTCACACGCATGTTCAGCTACTGCCGAGCTATCTTTCTTGCCTTGTAATGTAGCTCTTTTGTGTTCAGACAATCTGATCTTTAAAGGCCTTTTGGTTTGACCAATATATTGTTCACCACAACTACATGGCATGCTATACACACAAGGTGAACGACCCTTGGGCATAGGATCTTTAGGTTTGCTGACAATATCTCTGAGTTTGGTCGATTTGGTGTTGTGAGTTTTAACACCGGCACGATTTAAGAATCGGCAAATTTTGTCTGAGACACCTTTGACAAATGGCATGAACGTGATACCTTTGTAGTCATCTTCCACTATCTTCTCTTGGCTTAAATTAGCACTTTGTCTTCTAATAGCTTTGTGTACGAGTTTCGAGGGATAACCATTCTTATTCAATGCTTTTTCAATGTGTTTTAACTCATTATTGCGATGTTCATTATCGCATAGAGTCAAAGCTCTGTATACCAATTTCTTGGTATTGTCAGCATGTTTTATATTGAGGGGCCCCAAAAGGGGGTCATGTTTGGTAATACTGAAATGATTCTACAAGTTTTCTTTTTCCAAATATATTTTCAATTTGGTACTGCGACTTATTTAAATAGAGATACAAATTATTAAAATGGTTTAAAAACTTTTGGGACACCCTGTAATTTCATGCAGTATTGAAAAACTGAGATGAAAAACTAATGAAATGAATACAGAGTGTACAGCTGGCACTTTTCACCCCTGGGGCATTTGGTACGAGAGAACAAACAGTCTATGGGTAAAAGCAAGCGTAAATGCTCAAGGCTGTGAGAATTTTGTAACATCTTTTTAAAAAGGGGGTCATTTTCTTAAAAGATAGATCACTAGGTAAGAGAGAGGCTGAAAAGGGGACTTTCAAATAGCTTATACATATACGAGTCACCTCAGATATGAGATTGCCCCCCCCCCTACCCCAGGGTTTGCAGCGCCCTCATCAATACTTACTTTGCACAGACTCGTATGCTCAGTTTACTCTTGGCGAGTACAGCCTTTTCTGCTTTTGCTCCATCTGGTATCGGGTCAGCTTCGAGATCTTTAGGGGTGATGATCACTTCAAATGGACACAGGTTCTGACTACCGCTTGCCTTGTTGTAACGCAGATTGACCTTATTCAGAAACAAATTACAAATGAGTGTCCAGTGGTTATCTATCACATGGGGGTCACATGGATAGGGTGATGATCACTTCAAATGGACACAGGTTCTGACTACTGCTTGCCTTGTTGTAATGCAGATTGACCTTATTCAGAAACAAATTACAAATGAGTGTCCAGTGGTTATCTATCACATGGGGGTCACATGGGGGTCACATGGATAGGGTGATGATCACTTCAAATGGACACAGGTTCTGACTACTGCTTGCATTGTTGTAATGTAAATCAACCTTATTCAGGAACAAATTACAAGTGTCCAGTGGTTATCACATGGGGGTCACATGGGTATCTCATGGGTCTCACAATGGCATGGCATCACATGGGTATCTCATTAAAGGCAAGCTTTAAATTTTGCAGCCAGCTGTGTAGGGAGTGGAGTGTTTTACACACCCAAATGTGTAAATACACAGTTTTTACACATCCAGTTTTTGTCCACATGGCCTATACTTTGAACACAAATCCTTACATTTAATTACACACCAAGTTTTTGAATTTACACACATATACACACCCACACGTTCAAATCCTGCCTAAGACCTTCCTGCCTAAGACCTTGATTAAAGGTAGGCCCCCTATATACTGGGTATCATATGGGCATCACATGTGTATCACATGGGAATCACTTTAAGCAAATTACATGATTGGCAAATGTTCTTATATATTGGGTGTGGTTTTGGATGTCAACAGGCACTTTGTTTGGTTTGTGGCCGAGTTTCAGCCGAACGTACTATATGAGGCGATAATATATAGTTTGGAGCGTTAAGATGTTCAAGCGTGCCCTACACATGGTTGCCAGCGTATGCGTTGTGAGTATAACGCAGAGTTGCCAGCGTATGCGTTGTGAGTATAACGCAGCATTGCCATGCATGTGTGTGTGCTAAAGAACACGATTCTTTGAAGCAGGAAGTTGGTAAACAGCTAGCTAGATTAGCAACAAAATAGGGGGAAATTTGTTGTTGTCTGATTAAAATAAATCTAACAAGAGTTATTTTTATGATAAAACATAAGATAAAAATAACCAATAAACTAAATAACACTGAAAATAAAATATAGTTCGCAGCTGTTTTGCTATACGTTGGTCTTATAATGTATAGGCTGTACCATATGTGTGTCGTTGTGTAATAGCAAAACAGCTACAAACTATATTTGATTCTCTAAGTATCACATGGGCATCACATCTCACATGATAACAGTCACATTGTGTATGGTCTATTTATTTCATTATTTATTTTAGTTCTCATAACTACTGATATTGTAGTAACATAAAGTGACTTGATCAGGAGACAACTGTTGAGAAACTTTTGCCACAAACGTTGCAGAAATATAAAATTGTACTAGCATTTTTTAAACCATCCATGTGATCGTTTCTCCTTTCTTTTAATCCATTTTATTCTTTTATTTCATCTAACCATTGTGTAATGAATACTCACAGATAATGTAGCGATTCCAGTCCCTAAGGTTCGAACCACAAGTACGCCTTTTACTGGTGCCTGGGTAAAAAAAACAAAGAGGAAAAAGTCAAAACTGGCATAATTGAATATAGATCCTTTATATTGTGGTAAGGTTCAGACAATAATTGCTTTGTTTGTTAGCTTTCAGTGTGTGTGATGTGTATATTTCAACAACAAAAATGTTTCCCCAAAATGCCCGAAATGAATAATATTTTGTCAAATAACTCAATAGTTCACCACTAGTTCTTTATCTGGTGAACACGGTAGTCTCTTCAATGCATATGCATGGCCGAGCGGTTTTAAAGACTATAGACTAGAAATCTAAATCTATTGGATTCTCTGCTGAGGACCTGTTGTTACAAAAAGTGATTTAGTCTCTGTGTTTTGGCAAATGGCGTATATTTTTAATCCACACATTTTCATCCATGGACATAGTCCGGACGGCACGCTTTATACAGGGTGGGACTTCAGAAATCAACAAATCAACAAAAGGGTGGGGGTCAGAATATTTCTGATATAAAGGGTGTAGTTGTATAAAGCGTGGAGATAAAATATAAAGGGTGGCAGTTTCTCAGCGATCATCAAAATAATCAAAATACCGACCTTGTCGACTCGCTAGTGCTAGTTATATCATAAATATGTATCCGAAGATATACTTTGATTCGAAATTAAAAAGTCGCCATCTTTAAATTGGTTTGTTGTTATATAGCGCCATCTATTGTTGAAATCGTGACATTTTTTCAAAATGGAAACTCGCCGGGAGCTACGAAAGTGTCGTACGCAGCGTATTATCACAATTTAGGGAGCATAAGAGTACCAAAAATGCACTGATTTGATTAAATAAATCCATTTCAAATGAATCTCCTCTATAGATTTGCATTAAAAAATCGTGATTTAGCCGACAAGGTGGTTTTTAAGTAAGCTTATTATGTTTTTATTTTTTTCAATTATTTTTTTTTATGAATAATTTCGGGCATCCCGGGACCCGCCCGAAAAACAAAACGGGTCCCGGGATATTTCTGTCACTTTGTCCTTTCTTCCAATGAGTGCCTTTTCAAATTTGAATGCACAAAATGATCAAAATGTCCCTTTTTCGGTATAAAGGGTGGGGGTTGAACATTCCCAAATAAAAAGGGTGGCTCTGTAAAAAGGGTGGGGCAAAAATAAAAAGGGTGGGGGTCTGACCCCTGTCCGGACAGTGATGGATGTATCTTCCAAGATGTTTCACATTTTAATGCCGGGAACATTATAACCTTTAACAATTTTGCATTCAAATAAATGTGATACTTTTTCCTGAAGCATTTTGCTATCACACACAATGATAATATCTGGTAATTGTACCGGTTTATCAAAAGCAAGGGAATACTGTTGTTATAATAGAAATATCTTGTAATATCCCTTTTATATCCTTTTTGTTACTTGAAGTTCATGGGTTTTCCACAACCAACTGGACTGCGTGACTTCCACCGACAATTGTGCATATTTACTTACTCACAGTGAATGTTTTTCTGTGCACTAACGACTGACTGTATTTTCTAATTTCTTTAATTATCAATCACAGTGGACCATATTGGAAAACTCAATAAAGTGAACACATTCAAACAAACAAACCTACCGCCCGGGTGGATTGCAGCAGCAAAGCAGAATCTGCTTGGATTTGCCAATTTGTTTGGAATTCGTTGTCGGCTGTGGCCGTCGCCTCGCATTCCATGTTAATTTCGCCAGTTTCTGCTCTCTGTGCATACTCTGATAATGCCTGCAGTGCTACCATTGTGTCCTGTAGGAGATAAGCCAGAGAAGGATATCACATGAGTATCACATGGGTATCACATGTCATGTCAATTTTGCCAGTTTCTGCTCTCTGTGCATACTCTGATAATGCCTGCAGTGCTACCATTGTGTCCTGTGGGAGATAAGCCAGAGAAGGATATCACATGGGTATCGCATGGGTATCACATGGGTATCACATGTCAAGTCAATTTTGCCAGTTTCTGCTCTCTGTGCGTACTCTGATAATGCCTGCAGTGCTACCATTGTGTCCTGTGGGAGATAAGCCAGAGAAGGATATCACATGGGTATCGCATGGGTATCACATGGGTATCACATGTCAAGTCAATTTTGCCAGTTTCTGCTCTCTGTGCGTACTCTGATAATGCCTGCAGTGCTACCATTGTGTCCTGTGGGAGATAAGCCAGAGAAGGATATCACATGGGTATCGCATGGGTATCACATGGGTATCACATGTCAAGTCAATTTTGCCAGTTTCTGCTCTCTGTGCGTACTCTGATAATGCCTGCAGTGCTACCATTGTGTCCTGTAGGAGATAAGCCAGAGAAGGATATCACATGAGTATCACATGGGTATCACATGTCATGTCAATTTCGCCAGTTTCTGCTCTCTGTGCATACTCTGATAATGCCTGCAGTGCTACCATTGTGTCCTGTAGGAGATAAGCTAGAGAAGGATATCACATGAGTATCACATGGGTATCACATGTCAAGTCAATTTTGCCAGTTTCTGCTCTCTGTGCGTACTCTGATAATGCCTGCAGTGCTACCATTGTGTCCTGTAGGAGATAAGCCAGAGAAAGATATCACATAGGTATCGCATGGGTATCACATGGGTATCACATGGGTTGATATCTCATGGAGTTGCTGTGGGTTTCACAAGTGTCTCCCATGTGAATCAGGTAAAAAGGGGGAACCTGCAAAGATATGATTGTGTCTAACAACAGATAAGGCGTGATGGTAATGCGTATCACATGGGTTGGTATATCATGGAGTTGCAGTGGGTTTCACAAGTGTCTCCCATGTGAATCAGGTAAAAGGGGGACCTGCAAAGATATGATTGTGTCTTACAACAGATAAGGCGTGATGGTAATGCGTATCACATGAGTTGGTATCTCACACAGTTTCACATGGGTTTCTCATGGTGTCATGTGGGTTTCTCATGGTATCACATGGGTTTTCCATGGTATCACATTAGCTTCTCATGGTATCACATGAGTTTCTCATGATAGCACATGGGTTTCTCACGGTACCATATGGTCACAATTATTAAGTTGGGACCCTATTGCGTCACATGCATACATTTGACAAAATTACATGTGATAATGCTCAAAGTCTAATAACTCAAAAAGTATAAATCCAAAGTGTGCAAAAGTATACATTGTTAGATAGCTGAGATATCTAGGATTGTGAATATCTAGTGTTTGTTCCAGTATACAGGGTGACTTAGGAAATATATAGGGTGTAACAAAAGAAATATTACTATAAAATGTAATTTACTGTATGCTTCCTAATTTAAACATAGTGCATTAAAATAAATATTGAACCCCAGATTTGAGAAGCCAGAGGCAAGGCCCTTCCGGCTGTAGTTTGCCAACACCAGTCTAACGTTATAGCGCCATCAGGCGCCTATTTGACCTGGAGATTTACTCCAGGTCAAAGGTCATCTTTACCAGTTGAAATCTACGCTGATGAGATCATGGAGGAAAATTCTCCGCCAAAATCAGGAGAATTTGCGGATATTTTGAAAGAACTAAAAGAATCTATCAACGAAATAAAAGACGCAAATAGAGGACTGTCAGAAAAAGTTGACTACATTGAATATACTTTGAAACAAAACGACGTAAAAGGTGAAAATCAACACCAAGCGCATGGGCGCAATTATCAGTCACAAAGTGCATTTCGCCTGAACAGCGGTCCTGCAGACGACATCGGACGCACAGCCGTCGTATCAGAGCAAGAACTTGATATAAATAAAATTCAAGCCGAATTTGCGGTGATTAAAGAAGCATTACAAAGAGTAAAACTGCCAGCGGATTTAATGCTCAATGACTCTAAACAGGGAATAAAGAGGGAAGACCAGCAAACATTACAAGTTGTAGCAAGAGCCGCGAGGTATGCAGAAGTGACATAGAAACTTTGAACACATTTGATATTGACAGTATTTCTGAAGCTGATATCAAAAACCTGTATGTAACGCAAGTTGCACAATTACGATATTTACAAGATGAATATGCAAGCCTGGTAGTTCAGGGAAAATTTAGCAGACCAACATCTCAGATGTTCAGAGCACTTCAGAAAAACACGTCAGGTCTTAGTGATTCGATCGGCACTGCAAAATCTAAAACTCACTGCTGACATCAGTAACCATGATACCAGTGCAACTCCACAAGCTCAGCAGTATTCAGCTGCCGGCGGTTTCCAGTCTAATTACCGAGGAAGAGGCCGCGGTTCATCATGGGCGCGGTTCTAATTTTTATCAGCAGGGTCAAGGATACCAGAATCAAGCGCAGCGCCCACGCGATGTATTCGACCATTTTGCTTCGCAACAGGTACCCCATCAAAATCCTTTGAATGGTTAAGCATTGGACACATACATGGGAATAAAAAGGACACATACGTGTGTAACACGGTAGCCAACACATGTGAACAAAACTCATACATTTTAATAAGCTTATTTGTATTGCATATCGTTTACTATGCAATATTATAGCAGCAGGCATTGCAAATCACCTTGATGCATGGATTGAAATTGGTGCAACACCAGTTGTTTTAAATTGGATAAAGAGAGGGTGTTAAAATTCCTTTTGTGGAGAATCCCACAAATTTTTATATACCAAATAGAAAGTTTTCCTTCGAACAAGGCACATTCATTGCCACTGAAATTAAATCGTTGTTAGATGCAGGGGCAATAGAAAAATACTCTCCGCAACAACCACCAAAATGTGTATCCCCGTTAAATTGTGTTCCCAAAAAGGGAGGAAAATTACGGTTGATTTCCGATCTGCGAAAAATCAACAATCTTTGTACAGTCCCAACATTTTGCTACGAGGACATTCAAGTTGTAACGCAAATTGTCCAAACGGACGACCAAATGATAACGTTGGATCTAAAAAATAGTTTCCACCATATTCCGATTTAAGGAAGACCGGGAATACCTGGGATTTTACTTCCGAGGAAATTATTACAAGTGGGCAGTCCTCCCATTCGGGTTGAAAATAAGCCCTTATGTTTTTTGCAAAACAGTTCGTCAGGTTATAAAACACCTAAGGACACTAGACCTACGGGTGGTTGCTTACATGGACGATTTTTTCCTAACGTCAACATTCAACAAAAGAAAAAATCAACAGCCACAAAACAATCCACCCTTTTTAGGGTCCCAACTTAAGAAATGTGACCATATGGGTTTATCGTGGGCATCACATCTGTTCATGGTTATAACATGTGCATGGGATTTATTTTGATCATATTATATCCCAAAGAGGGCCCCGGGGGTCAGGGGGTTGTACTTGGATAGTGTTTGGATGGGGTGTGAGGGTCCAGGGTTGAAACCTTAACCCATTTCTAAGGGTCTATTTACAATGGACTGACATCAATATCTAAGGATTTTCTCAAAATATAGACCTATGACATGTAGGATTTCGCACAAAACCAGGACCCATTTCTAAGGATTTTTCTCAAAAAAACGAGCCCTCTGGTGCAGAACATAGATCTTTTTTCTTCTTTTTTTATACGTTTTGGTTCATCATTTCATCTTCTTGTTTCGTATGAAACTGGCTGTATAAGAATATTTTTGTAAAAAACAAGAATAAAGAAAGACTAGAGCACAATAGTCTTTAATTAACATTTTGGACTTTTTAAACAAATGTCCTTTAGACAAACCTTCTTTTATTCCGCATTTTCTTTTAGGCTGACATCCTGCTATTAATATCACCTTTACAAAAACTTTGTGGAAGAAACGTCACACCAATAATCCTATACATTGTAATTGTTGGTTACTATCAGCATATATTCTTCAGTTAGTTCCAAATTGACTAACCTCCTTACAGCAGCAAATAAATACAATAGGCGAGCATGCGTGATGCGTGTGTTTACCAAAATTGAGTGCGTACGCTTGGACTACTTTTGCGCACGGAGAAATAAAAAACACATTTTTCTCGCCAATTTGGAACTGACTAAACTAAAGCAAGGCTTGACACTTACCTGTGTTGAACGCCAATATCCGATTTGATCTCTTTGTGACATCAGCCATAGCACTATCGGATAACTGTATCCAATCTCCCCTAATGTAATCTGTGCTAGGAGTGCATATGCTGTAGTCTCTACGGTGAGGGAGCCAGAGCTGCTAGACCCAAAGTATTTGGTTCCTTGCGCTGTATGTGTGTAATGCACAAAGGGAGAAATAAATGGACAATTTATTGTGTTTGATGTTTCCATACATTAGACGATAACAAACCCTGTTCTACAAACCTCTTTTTTATTTTGAGATTTATTTTTTGTTAACAAATTTGATGTAAAAATGTTAAAACATTTTTGAATGTTTGAAAAATTCCTTTACTGTGATCTTTACTCTGGGTCACCTCAAGTTGGGAGGTGATGTCTGCGCATAGTCTTGTTTTAAGTGCATCATTTCATTGGCACCCATGTCATAACATCTAATATATGAACTGACTTCAACCCCCCAACATTTATTTCAAGTAGAAAGGTTTAAACCATAACACAGCTCAGCCAATCAGCATGGCTCAGTCAGCCAATCAGGCAATGGGAGTACCTGCTCAACACAGCATGCTTCTCCTTCCTTATTTCAGACATGATGAAGTCAAAGCCATTGAATTTTGACCCAAGAAATCATGTTTTTCGCTCAAAAATGCTTAGTTTTTAAAATGTTTACTAAAAAGTGCCACAAAACACTAATTTTGTTACGTTGTCCGAAAATTTGATACCAAAAATGTATTTTTCAGACTCATTTCCTTTCCAAAATGTATACTTTTATAATATACATCACATTAATAGTTCAAAAGTTATAGCTCTTGATAAATTTCATATTTCTAGAGTAAACACCCCCTTAATTGCTGAAATATTGTCAGATGAAGTGGAAATCATGGACCTGTCTCTGTATGTAGCTCACCTGGATTATCTGTAGCTAGTGTTCTCAGTTGAGTGTTAGCATCCACAGCTCTAGCACTATTTACCAAGGCCAAGGCGTATGTAACCAGGGCTATCCTTTAAGTACCCCCACCCCCGGGTCTCTGATATGTAGCTCACCTAAATTATCTGTAGCGAGTGTTCTCAGTTGAGTGTTAGCATCCACTGCTCTAGCACTATTTACCATGACCAAGGCGTATGTAACCAGGGCTATCCTTTAAGTACCCCCACCCCCGGGTCTCTGATATGTAGCTCACCTAAATTATCTGTAGCGAGTGTTCTCAGTTGAGTGTTAGCATCCACTGCTCTAGCACTATTTACCATGGCCAAGGCGTATGTAACCAGGGCTAGACTGTGATGGTCCTGGGCTATCGAGTCTAGTTTACCTTCTAGATATGTGGTCGCTCTGCTTACGGTTCTGGTAGTGTCCTGTATATCAGGAGATAGATAGGGAGTATACATAAGGTCATGTTGTGGTAGTGTCATGTATATCAGGAGATAGATAGGGAGTATACATAAGGTCATGTTGTGGTAGTGTCCTGTATATCAGGAGATAGATAGGGAGTATACATAAGGTCATGTTGTGGTAGTGTCCTGTATATCAGGAGATAGATAGGGAGTATACATAAAGTCATGTTGCGGTAGTGTCCTGTATATCAGGAGATAGATAGGGAGTATACATAAAGTCATGTTGCGGTAGTGTCCTGTATATCAGGAGATAGATAGGGAGTATACATAAGGTCATGTTGTGGTAGTGTCCTATATATCAGGAGATAGATAAGGAGTATACATAAGGTCATGTTGTGGTAGTGTCCTGTATATCAGGAGATAGATAGGGAGTATACATAAGGTCATGTTGTGGTAGTGTCCTGTATATCAGGAGATAGATAGGGAGTATACATAAGGTCATGTTGTGGTAGTGTCCTGTATATCAGGAGATAGATAGGGAGTATACATAAGGTCATGTTGTGGTAGTGTCCTGTATATCAGGAGATAGATAGGGAGTATACATAAGGTCATGTTGCGGTAGTGTCCTGTATATCAGGAGATAGATAGGAAGTATACATAAGGTCATGTTGTGGTAGTGTCCTATATATCAGGAGATAGATAAGGAGTATACATAAGGTCATGTTGTGGTAGTGTCCTGTATATCAGGAGATAGATAGGGAGTATACATAAGGTCATGTTGTGGTAGTGTCCTGTACATCAGGAGATAGATAAGGAGTATACATAAGGTCATGTTGCGGTAGTGTCCTGTATATCAGGAGATAGATAGGGAGTATACATAAGGTCATGTTGTGGTAGTGTCCTGTATATCAGGAGATAGATAGGGAGTATACATAAGGTCATGTTGTGGTAGTGTCATGTATATCAGGAGATAGATAGGGAGTATACATGAGGTCATGTTGTGGTAGTGTCCTGTACATCAGGAGATAGATAAGGAGTATACATAAGGTCATGTTGTGGTAGTGTCCTGTATATCAGGAGATAGATAAGGAGTATACATAAGGTCATGTTGCGGTAGTGTCCTGTATATCAGGAGATAGATAGGGAGTATACATAAGGTCATGTTGTGGTAGTGTCCTGTATATCAGGAGATAGATAGGGAGTATACATAAGGTCATGTTGTGGTAATGTCCTGTATATCAGGAGATAGATAGGGAGTATACATAAGGTCATGTTGTGGCAGTGTCCTGTATATCAGGAGATAGATAGGGAGTATACATGAGGTCATGTTGTGGTAGTGTCCTGTATATCAGGAGATAGACAGTATATCAGGAGATAGACAGGAAGTATACATAAGGTCATGGTGTGGTAGTGTCCTGTATATCAGGAGATAGATAGGGAGTATACATAAGGTCATGTTGTGGTAATGTCCTGTATATCAGGAGATAGATAGGGAGTATACATAAGGTCATGTTGTGGTAGTGTCCTGTATATCAGGAGATAGATAGGGAGTATACATAAGGTCATGTTGTGGTAGTGTCCTGTATATCAGGAGATAGATAAGGAGTATACATAAGGTCATGTTGTGGTAGTGTCATGTATATCAGGAGATAGATAGGGAGTATACATAAGGTCATGTTGTGGTAGTGTCCTGTATATCAGGAGATAGATAGGGAGTATACATAAGGTCATGTTGTGGTAGTGTCCTGTATATCAGGAGATAGATAGGGAGTATACATAAGGTCATGTTGTGGTAGTGTCATGTATATCAGGAGATAGATAGGGAGTATATATAAGGTCATGTTGTGGTAGTGTCCTGTATATCAGGAGATAGATAGGGAGTATACATAAGGTCATGTTGTGGTAGTGTCCTGTATATCAGGAGATAGATAAGGAGTATACATAAGGTCATGTTGTGGTAGTGTCCTGTATATCAGGAGATAGATAGGGAGTATACATAAGGTCATGTTGTGGTAGTGTCCTGTATATCAGGAGATAGATAGGGAGTATACATAAGGTCATGTTATGGTAGTGTCATGTATATCAGGAGATAGATAGGGAGTATATATAAGGTCATGTTGTGGTAGTGTCCTGTATATCAGGAGATAGATAGGGAGTATACATAAGGTCATGTTGTGGTAGTGTCCTGTATATCAGGAGATAGATAGGGAGTATACATAAGATCATGTTGTGGTAGTGTCCTGTACATCAGGAGATAGATAGGGAGTATACATAAGGTCATGTTGTGGTAGTGTCATGTACATCAGGAGATAGATAGGGAGTATACATAAGGTCATGGTGTGGTAGTGTCCTATATATCAGGAGATAGATAAGGAGTATACATAAGGTCATGTTGTGGTAGTGTTGTATATCAGGAGATAGAAAGGGAGTATACATAAGGTCATGTTGTGGTAGTGTCATGTATATCAGGAGATAGATAGGGAGTATACATAAGGTCATGTTGTGGTAGTGTTGTATATCAGGAGATAGAAAGGGAGTATACATAAGGTCATGTTGTGGTAGTGTCCTGTATATCAGGAGATAGATAGGGAGTATACATAAGGTCATGTTGTGGTAGTGTCCTGTACATCAGGAGATAGATAGGGAGTATAAATAAGGTCATGTTGTGGTAATGTCCTGTATATCAGGAGATAGATAGGGAGTATACATAAGGTCATGTTGTGGTAGTGTCCTGTATTTCACAGTGTCAATACTCATAATATCAAATAGGATGTTAACATTTTACCTTTTAAAAATTAATACCAAAAGATAGTCTAACACAACTATCTATATTTACGAACTTCTAATTGTACATTGGTTAACACCAATTCGATTTGTTGTTTCAAATGTGACAAATTAGTCACAGCAGGGAATCAATTAAGAGGCAAGAAAAGTAACTTGTAAAATCCTTGCGATTCCCAGGGCTCGCCGCTTCGCGGCTCTGCTCGCGCCTTTGGCGCGGATTGTGTATCACGGGGGAAATGTATGGCAAGTGAGCTTAATTTCAGTAATATGAGGAAAATAGCGAGCCCGATACCAGTGCTACTAAGGTCCTGTTTTGGACTTTGAAATGTTAAAACAACGTTTTTGGTGGGGAGTTTTTTAAAAACATTTTGGGTATGGTACACGGTTCCCGGGTATAAGTCACAGCCTTGGAAATTACCTAGAATCACTGAAGAGGAGTGTGGCATTATAATAATGCTTTAACTATGTATAAAATGATATCTTCAGAGTTTTAGTGAAGTTCGTGAAAAGTTCTATTCCATGGAGAGCTCTTAAAGCGTGTACATAGGGGAACTAGTTCTTCTAAGCATTAAGGGTGCACACCACTATAATGATCACTGCGCGACCTCTTTACGATCGCCATCACGCGGCAGCTTAGTCCCTAAATAACGGTAATAATTGTGCAATGAACAATGTTCATATTGACAATATTTGGCATTAAAATTGATGAATTTGGTCTCTTATTTTTCCCTGAATTGTAGCAGATATATTTTGAACAAAAATAGTAAACAGTTTTATTTAAACAATATTGGCAGATGGATACACATTGATCACAACTCGCTACAACGTGTGAATTCTTGTTCAAAATGACTACCCTGTACAGAGGGGCAAACATGACAAATGTAACGGCCAACTCGACCAACTAACAAAAAGTACATCAATTGTTAGGGAAAATGTATCACATTTTCCCCCAAAAAATAGAAACACCCATATCTTATTTTCCCAGTATTATGAAGATAACTTTATTGATAATCTTTTTTCAAAATAATAGTATGAAATCTGTTAGGAATGGGACAACAATTAATTCAAAAACGTTCATCTGCAAATCAGAGAAAATGGGGACATTATGCGTTACGTATGATGTTTTTTTCTTTAAGTAGAAACACTGAACTTTGCTTAGCACACCAAGAGGAGAAACAGTTTATATTAGAAATGTCACAGACCCAATATTGGTGAATTTTGCTGGCCCTGAATTCTATTGAGCATATTATGGGCCTTATCTAGAAATGCTAAAATAGCAGCATATGCCACAAAACAACATTAACTTTGTTGGAGCGTTTTTATCATACACAAGCTAGAACACAATGGTTTTATTTTTGCTTACATGTGGCCAGGGGGTGTTAGTTGTGATTATAATACAAATTTATTTTGAAACCGCTGTCCAACTGAAAAACTGAAAATCAAAAAAAATAATCTTTTGCTTAGTGCTTAGCTTAGTTTATACTGTATTTATAAAGTGTACTCTGTCAACAACTTGCCATTGTAAAATAAGTTTGAAAAATTTAACTTGTAAACAATGGCAATGCCATTTATCAAGTAATATGTGTATTTTGAAGTAAGGAAAAAAAGGTGAAATTACATAAATTTTATGATAGGTTTTTTTCAAAAATTTACGTAATTTCACCTTTTTTATTGCACTGGAAGAATGAGTATATCATAGGAATGCCACATACCCAATATGAGTGTATTTTGCAGACACCCTTCTTCCGTCAACCGTCTGGTGGTTATCTTTATTTACACTTAAGACCCCTCTTTTGAGCCTGCATCAGCTCTTAAGACCCCTATTTTATTGAAAATTCTATTCAATATAACTACACGATTTATGCTCGAGTATTACTTTTTTAACATATAATGGGCGATGTTGTGCTTGCCGGACACCTACAACCCATCATTGGATTCAACTATTATCAAAGCTAATTGACATACAGGGTGAGTCAAAAAAAAGTTTACTCAACTTCAGCGATTTTTTTAGAAATAAGTATTCGTTTGTTTTCAAAACAATTTACTACGGTATAAAGACAAATTAATTAGCTTTAATATGAATTTTATCTGGTTTAGATTGGTTGAGGGAAACTTATTTTACGCTGTTTTGAATAAAAGTGACCAATTTAACGTCCGAACACGCTTCCAGATCTGAACCATTATATTTCATAAGATACGACCAATACAAAATTACAATACCGACAGCGAAAGGATCAATTCCTTTGTTATGAAATGATTAAAGTGTGGTAATTGTGTCATGAATAGTCCTTAAAGCTGTCTATTGTTTTAATATATTAAGAGACAATTTTGAACAAGTCTATTGTCTACCTAATTCTTTTAATAAACAAGATGTGTAATGCTTTACATCATAATCCTAGTAAACATGATTAAGCTCGTTAAGCTTGAAATTAAAAACCGTGTTTTTGGTGAAAAAACAGCTCCTGTACAGAAATAGTCATATTTACTTAACGGTATCATCAAATAGCGTGATTTTTTTTCCCTGATGGTAGCAAAGAAATGGCGCAATCTTTTAAAGTTTTGTTTGCCTCGATTTTGTGGTCAGAATTTTTTATTTTTATTTATTCATTTAGGGTAAACTTTTTTTTGACTCACCCTGTATCTTGTGATAAGGAAGGAAAACAAATAGTTGCGTTGCCCTCATCCGGCTGGGTCAAAATTCTGAGAAAGTGGGCCGGGTATTCTTTTTTCCCCTTCCTTTTTTTTAAAGAATTTCTTCATTTTTTTCTCTTTTTTTTAAAGATTTTTTTCCTTCAAGATCTTCCAATCTGTGAAAATTGCACAGAGATGGGCAAGAAACCAAAATATTCACCATTGGGTTGAAAATACATCCAGTAAGCGTTTTCCTTAGTATCTTCACACATGTTGACTGAAATAATAGGTATAAAATCATTGATTTGGTAAAATTAAAAAAAGGGGAAAAAAAGAAAGACAAATCCGGCCAGCTGTGTCCTTCCCGATTTTAGGCTTGTGAGGGCAACACAAGTATTTTTTTTGCCTAAGTATTAGGTGTTAAGATTTCAGACAATAGGGTAATATTGATCGATCAATACTATTAAGTCAGCTTATTGATAGTCTTATTTAATCAAATCCACTGTAGACGGTTACGCATGGGTTGTTTGTAAGATCACAAATCTTGTTGGTTATGGCTATACTCTCTTTGTACAGCGTACACATGTTATCATCTGGTATGTAAACCTCGCCTAATGAATCCTTAACGGTGTGAATTCATAACATCACCATCTGTATCAATATACATACCAAATTAGGACAGTTGCTTTCTGAAAATGTGACAAGTACAAACGCTGCCAACGGTACCGGTTCATCAACTCCACCCTAAGAGAAAAATATCAGAAAATGAATTAAGAATCAAAAAGAAATTTCAAGGAGTAATAGATGTTCCGATAAAAATATAATTGTCTATACCAGATGTAACACCTCCCTGTCTATACGGACCTTTTTAGAAGATGGGTGTTTTTTTTGCTGCTGTTTATTAGTCCACACATAATAAAGGAATGTTCAAACTATCAAAAACAATTGTGATAGCTACACTAGCGACTGTTTCTTTGTGAAAAAAGCAACGTCTGCAGAAAAAGTAGGCATGTGTAGCAACGGCATGGTTTGATAAGTCACCTGGTTGTTCCAGTGTACCAGAAGAGCAACCCAAGCAAATTAACACTTTGAAATTTGAAAAAAGAAAGAAATAGAAACACCTGACCCTACTTGAGGTCTATCAGCCCTTACGTAGAACAGGGTTTTGTTTTGTTAGCAATTGATATGCATTGATTAACCTGTAACAATGTAATCAAATCAACCTACCATGAAGCTACTGCCATGCCATGTCTTATAAGTAAAATTAAAAGAGCCATCAGCATTCTGTATATCAGACAACCACTTCAAACCCTCACATATAATTTTGTTATCATTATCAACTCCATTCACCACTGCTTTAGCAGCACTGATAACCCGCAGAACGAAGGATGTTAACCTGAAATCAGACAAGTAACGCAAAGTTTTATTAATTAAGAGTTTATCCACTTCCCTTTTTTGAAAAAGGGAGGAAAAGGAGGAGGCAGCGCTTTACTTTTTACTATTGATCAATTACTACGATCAATTAGGTAAATGATTTATTTTGTCATGAAATTCAAAGAAAGAATAAACATTACACAGTGAAATTTCGGGAATTTGAAAGAATACATTCTATTCTTCCTTAAGACATATCACACATTATCTAAACTGCTGCGGTTTTCTTTTAATTGATGAATGAATTTGGGATTCCTTTATTTTGATACACCCTGTACAATTATAGATTTGTCATGTGAAACAACAGATGGTATCTGCTCTACTTACCAAGAATTACCGGGAGTGCCACTGAAGGTTTTAAACGCCCCATCATCAGTGCGATAATGCTGCACTTCACGTGCAATTCCTGAGGTAGAAAAAAATGCACACGATTATGTTATGAAAATTAAAAAAAGAGCTGGACTATATATACACATACTTCGTTCATCTAACTCTGTGCAAGAGTGCAATTTGGTGATCGACGCAGAATTTACACGCAAATGCTAGGATTTGTCTCTGATTGCATGGGTACTAACGCCAGTGGAATAACGATCAAAAACGCGATGATGAGGTGCAATAATTGGAATATGCTCTGACGCTACTGCACAGCAGTTACTCATTGATTCTGCGAAAAAATAACGACATTTTAGTTGAAAAAACAATGGCTGACTGGTCGACCCCACCTGAAAGGTCCGTTTGCCCGTAGAAAAGTTTGTTGTTGTTGTGGCCTAAGCCTAAATGTGACGCGTCACATCAAACCATACCTCTTGTCGGTTTTTCTAGTTTCTCAATATGAAGTTAAAATGTCTTGAAAAATATAAAGAAATTAAAAGGAAATGCTAAGCTTCTATTCATCAAATTTCCTGATTCTTGAAGCTAAATTTCAATATAAGGTATCAATTTAAAGCTCCAATTGTGCATGTTTTGATGATGTTAAAATTAGACATTGGATAAAAGACCCCAAGAGGTATGTGTTGATGTGACTCTTCATAACTATGGTCTTACCAGCTTCTATGTGTGCTGTGGCTCTTTCCTCCAACTCTTTTGTGTCTTGGTCAATGCTCTTAAAGTACTTGTAGATGTAAACATTGGGGGCGGTATATATCATCGTCTGTTCCCCGCATCCTTGTGGTTTATTTAGGAAGGAACCAGGTTCTAATCCTTCGATCATTGCATTGGCTATGGGGCCCATTAAGCTACCTGTATCATCATAATAATATAAGTTAAACCATTTGGAACAGTCGTAGTTGCTACTCCGAGTTTCACGCTTGTGCAATCACCAGACAACTTGTGCGATCATCATAATAATAAGTAGAAAAAACGTTTGCTGGTATAATGTTTTGTATTATTATTAGTTGTGTGTACATGGAGTATTGGCTATAGTTCAGTCAGTTCCAAATTGGTGAACCTGCTGCGATTGAATGAATTCAGCAGAGCATAGGAGCTCAAAATGCTCTCATGGCGCATTGTGGGGAGCGTGTTGGCGCAGCGGTTGTTACCTCGCCTTGCACCAATGAAATCCGGGTTCAATTCTGTGCACAACCGGGCTTTATGTGCATTTGGTTTATCACGATCCATGCACGCTCTCGCAGGTTTTCTCCGGGTTCTCCGGTTTCCTCCTGCTTTCAAAATCGGTGATCATTTGTTTCTGTTATCAAAAAAACTTCCTTGACCCAGTGGTATTTGGGGAGCTGCATTGAAAAATGGTGGATGTTACAATCTAAGTGAGGATAGGAAATTGGAAGCACCCTAGTTGATGCGACCTGATTCTGATGATTCACCAGCAGCAAAATTACAGCGCTTTGAGCCATTTGGAGAAGGCGCTATATAAATACTGATTATTATTATTATTATTATTATTATCTTGCTGACAGGTACCTTAGGGCGAAACAGGTTTTTGTTATTCACTCATTATTACGTTAGGGCGAAAATAGTATTTCGCCCTAACGTAGTTTCTTTCATAAACTAATAATGCGCTTTATTCCGTTATAAATAACAAAGGAAATTACTATTCATGAGCTAATTAATTATGCAAATTTATTCAAATATTCAATAAATTTGCATATTTGTACGACGGGCTGTCTCTAACAAGTGACTAAAGACTAAATTTATGTAAATGAATGTTATTGTTAGTTAATCTCATGTATCATTTCTCCTTAATGTTATCATTAGTGATATTATTATTATTATTATTATTATTATTATTATTATTATTATTATTATTATTATTATTATTATTATTGTAAATCATATGTGTGACGCTTGCGTATGTCAAAATAATGCGCTTACGCTTGGATTATTTTTGCGTAAGGAGAGATAAAAACCACATACAGGGTATGTCAAAAAAGTGTCCCAGGTGAACCATGATTTCTTTTGGGCCATGAAAAATATAGAAATTGTTCGCGAAATACTAGTAATCATATAAGTTAAAAGTTTAACGGGTTCGCCGTCGGACAAGTTTTAATCTGTCAAGCTTTCATCAGGATTAGCTCTGACTTCAGGACCAAATTATTATGATATTAAACAAAACATAGAGATTGCCACTTCTCTTGTTATCATCATTTGGGTTGCCCCTTGCCTGATGATTTGAGAGTAGGTGCCCTTTCCTACTTGTGAAAGAATTGGTGGCTCTGAAAAGAGCCTTTCAGATTGATTGCCGCTTCCACTGAAAAGAGATGGTGGCTCTGAAAAGAGCTCTACACGTAGGTTGCCACTGGCCTATTATATATAAATTTGGTTCTAAAACCTCCGAAGAACTGCCCCTTGACCAATGGAAATAACGTACAGACTGCCCCTTGTCTACTACAGACTACAATAAGTCTAATGCACAGTAGTGCGGTCACTGATCTGTAAAGATCGTTTGACGTTCTACGACAAACGATCTTTACACTTTCACTTTGATCCCCCCCCCCCCCCCCCCCCCCCCTCAGGAGGTTATGTGAACTTACCCATAACACTGACTTCACATTTAGCTGTTTCTGGTACAGCATCTTCTGGTAGGACCAGGTAAACTTTGTCAATTTGCCTATGCTCGGGTTGATCATTACTCTCTGCAAATGGGAAAGAAATGGATAAGATTGTTTGAAATTGATGTACATTTCTAGTCACGTTTAGGCCAACAACAAAAAAGAGTTGACTTGCCCTTTCTGACCGACCCGAATTTTCGGAAATCTAGGGTCAATTTTTAAAATTAAAAAAAAAAAAAGCACATAACAATAAAGAAAGATGAAAACGTGTTTTGAGTAGTATGCTTGTTTAAAAATTAAAAAAATCAATAAATAAAAAAAAAATCAATAATTTTTTTTTATTTTAAAAATCTTTAAAACGTGTTTTTGTGCAGTCAATTTTCAACAATTTTCAACAACAAAAAAAGAAATCCGACCGTCCGACCCTGAGTTTGACCCTGAAAGGGCAAGTCAACTTTTTTTTTTTTGCCTTATGTGTAATATTGAACTACACCCAACAAAATATGTAAATTCCCTACTAGCATATACTAGAATATTTCCAAAAATGTTTGATGGATTTAAATAATTTTCAGCTAGAAAGATGCACCCAATTGTTAGGCACATTTTGATACCAAATTTGTTGGCCTTGCGACAATGCAACGATAAGATATTGTGCCATTTACCAATTTTTATACATAAAAAAAAGTGGCATTAAATCTCACTGCCTATGGCTGGTTTTGTCCATAAATTAACATACATTTTCTTGGTGGATTTTCGTGCACAGACATGGAAATCTACCAAACAATTATGTGTGGCATCATTTCAAGAAAATCAATAAGCAGATCATAATCTTGTGCACCAAGACACGGTATCATAATGACACATAATACACAAAGAAAGATCAATTTGATCGGGTACTGGTTCAAATCCTGCTAAAGAAATTGTCACACATAATCAGACTATTTGCCATCTCACACAGAATTGAGCCAAATTGCCATGTCACTCATACTCGGACCAGATTGCCATGTCACTCATAATCAGACCAGATTGCCATGTCACTCATAATCGAACCAAATTGCCATGTCACTCATAATCAGACCAAATTGCCATGTCACTCATAATCGAACCAAATTGCCATTTCACTCATAATCAGACCAAATTGCCATGTCACTCATAATCAGACCAAATTGCAATGTCACTCATAATCGGACCAAATTGCCATGTCACTCATAATCGAACCAAATTGCCATGTCACTCATAATCGGACCAAATTGCCATGTCACTCATAATGGGACCAAATTGCCAAGTCACTCATAATCAGACCAAATTGCCATGTCACTCATAATCAGACCAAATTGCCATGTCACTCATAATCGGACCAAATTGCCATGTCACTCATAATCGGACAAAATTGCCATGTCACTCATAATGGGACCAAATTGCCATGTCACTCATAATCAGACCAAATTGCCATGTCATTCATAATCGAACCAAATTGCCATGTCACTCATAATCGAACCAAATTGCCATGTCACTCATAATCAGACCAAATTGCCATGTCACTCATAATGGGACCAAATTGCCATGTCACTCATAATGGGACTAAATTGCCATGTCACTCATAATGGGACCAAATTGCCATGTCAATCATAATGGGACCAAATTGCCATGTCACTCATAATGGGACCAAATTGCCATGTCACTCATAATCGGACCAAATTGCCATGTCACTCATAATGGGACCAAATTGCCATGTCACTCATAATCAGACCAAATTGCCATGTCACTCATAATCGAACCAAATTGCCATGTCACTCATAATCAGACCAAATTGCCATGTCACTCATAATCAGACCAAATTGCCATGTCACTCATAATCGGACCAAATTGCCATGTCACTCATAATCGAACCAAATTGCCATGTCACTCATAATCGGACCAAATTGCCATGTCACTCATAATGGGACCAAATTGCCAAGTCACTCATAATCAGACCAAATTGCCATGTCACTCATAATCAGACCAAATTGCCATGTCACTCATAATCGGACCAAATTGCCATGTCACTCATAATCGGACAAAATTGCCATGTCACTCATAATGGGACCAAATTGCCATGTCACTCATAATCAGACCAAATTGCCATGTCATTCATAATCGAACCAAATTGCCATGTCACTCATAATCGAACCAAATTGCCATGTCACTCATAATCAGACCAAATTGCCATGTCACTCATAATCAGACCAAATTGCCATGTCACTCATAATGGGACCAAATTGCCATGTCACTCATAATGGGACCAAATTGCCATGTCAATCATAATGGGACCAAATTGCCATGTCACTCATAATGGGACAAAATTGCCATGTCACTCATAATGGGACCAAATTGCCATGTCACTCATAATGGGACCAAATTGCCATGTCACTCATAATTGGACCAAATTGTCATGTCACTCATAATCAGACGATCTCGCCACACATAATTGTTTGGTAGAATCCCATGTCTATGCACAATAATCCACCAAAAAAATGTGTTAATTTATGGACAAAACCAGCCATAGCCAGTGAGATTTAATGCCACTTTTTTCTGTTTACAAATTGGTAAATGGCACAATATCGTATCGTTGCATTGTCTCAAGGCCAACAAATTTGGTGACAAAATGTGCCTAACAATTGGGTGCATCTTTCTAGCCGAAAATTATTTAAATCCATCAAATATTTTTGGAAATATTCTAGTATATGCTAGGGGGGAAGTTACATATTTTGTTGGGTGTATTTGCATTCTACCACGTTACAATGTCATTGGCATAAATTTAGGTTGGCTGGGTTATACTTGAGATTGTGTAATTTGTAGCTATTGTCTAGACCTTTTACCAACACTAACCCAGCTTGTAGCTGGGGCATGGTTTTGGGAATAAAACTCTAGGGGGAGATAAGGGGTCAAATTTGGGGCTCTAGGGTTAATTGAACATGAAAAATGTGGTCTCATAACCCTCAACCCGGGGAGGGGGCATGGTTATGGAAATAAAACTACCATGGGAGAAAAAATGATCAAAATTTGGAAGTAAGACAGCTCCTGGATCGAACAGTATGGCCCCCCATGTATCTCCTATACCATTTCTTTGGCAGAAACTTGTGTGTTGATTAGAGAATAAAGGTATTGTTTTTAGACCGTATCTGTGTTATATTGTCTGACATAAATGCGGACGATAGTATTATTTTAAGTAGAACTGCGGCGGAGTTGTTCTACGCAAAAAATAATACTATCGAACGCATTTATGTCAGACAATATAACACGGGTACGGTCTAAAAACAATACCTTTATTCTCATTCTTAAACAATCATACTTTAGACATTTATCAAAGAAATAAGTACATTTTATTGTCCACATTTGACAACTTTTACCCCTGCTAGGATGGAATAACCCACAAACATTCCATCCAATCACATGCGATGAGTAAACTATTTGTAAGCGTCGCGGCGCCTGCATAAACGCAGGAAAAGCGCTAAAGACGCACTGCAGAAGTGCGCGTTATGGAGCAAACCACGCATTGTGAAGGTCGGGCGCACTGTTAAAACGTAAGCCCCACCTCCCCGTGTTAAGTTGTCTAATCTAGATGTTGCCGATTTCTCTGATCACCAATGAGATTGCTTAAACTTTCTTAGCTGTTTAAGAATAATGGTTAGAGTGACTTACGATTATGTTTGAGACTATTTTCTGGTCCATCTACCACTTGTGGCATTTCGTCGACAGGAATTTGGCGTCCGATACCCGCTGGATCAAGTACGATAGACAATGGTATCACTTGAGGTACACCTTCATGCTGTCAAATCAATAAGTAGTAAACATTTGGTTAAATATATTATTAGAGTGTCTTCTGCGAGTATATAGGGCGAATCTGAGTGATTTGGACATAAATTAATGAAATCATTAACACTATGTAACCAATATCGAAAACAAGTGCAAATCAAATACGTTATATATAGGTTGGTATGTTTGAAAAAAATTGTGACAAATTCAAGTTTAATCATGGTAACATTTTGAATAAATGTGCTTGCAAAGCACCGTGAAGCACCGCGAAAGAACAAACACTAAAAGAATTCCTGACCACAGTTTTAGGGTTCAACAAATTTGTATTTTATTTAAGTTTGCATGTTTTTTGCAGAATAAAAACTTTCTAATTTGAAACGAACATTGTGGCCAAACCTATTCTGTGCGTAGAGTGGAAAATGAGAAATTTTAATGGAATTACATAATTTCTAAACCTAGCAGCCGCTTATTTCATAAATTCAAACTCTGATGGAATAGTAGGTTAACCATTCCTATAGAACAGGCATTCTCAACTGGTGGCGCGCGCGCCACTTGTGGCGCATCAAGGCATCCTAAGTGGCGCGAGAGTGGTTAAAAAAAGAAATTAAAAAACAAAATTATATCATGATATAGCCAGATTTCATAGGCCTATGACGGTCAGATGTATAAATACAGCAATTTTTCTCGCGCTACGCGCACATGTGCCCTCAAAAGAGTAATATTAGTTATTATGCTGCCTACATGTTAAATTGGGAATTTTGCCATTGTAAATTCTAAAAAAGTGGAACTTCAACAAGTTGGTTACTAAAATGTGGCGCATCAGTTGAGAAAGCCTGCTATAGAATATCCAACTATTTCCCAATATAATCTAATTGCCAGAAGAAACACAAATCTTTGAATTTAATGGGGTTCAAATTATTCTGGCTCGCTGTTTATACACTAACTAATAATGAATGTACAGCGTTATTGCAAGGCTTTGACACTTTCCATGCGGCTATTGGTTTACCATTATACAAAACAGATTTTTCAAAATCCTTTCCCAACTTTCATGGTCTACCCCAAGGATTACTGAACCAATACTAGGCATTTTTGTACTCATTTCAATGCATTTCTCATGGTGATTCCAAATATGGTAATGAAATTTAATCATTTTGACATTTTTAAAACATTTTGTAAACATTTGGAATGTCGTCTGCAGCCGCCTGCCGCATGGAAAGCGTTAAGAATATGTAGATTTTAACGAAGTAGTCCTCCTCCAATAACCCCCCCTCTTCACCTTCACTCCATCCCCTTCACCTTCCCTGGTGATAGGGGGGTCACTCAGATAATTTGTTGGTAGGGAAATGCTGCCAGCAAAATGGAAATTGACCCAAACATTTACCTATTTTCAGGGGGACCTATATATATGTTTACCAAATACCAATAATTAGCCTACATATTTTATACCCAAAAATTGCTGTGAAAAGTCATTCATTTACCCGATGGGTGAAAAATGGAACCCTATTTGGCGGTTGAGACGAATATCAGTTTGGCAGCACATCCCCAAAGTGCCCCCACCCCCCGGGCCCTTCCCCCATCCAGCCCCATCCCTTGATATTAACTGTTACATGTACAACTTTCTGGACAGCATTGCAAGGTGTTGAGAAAAAGAATATTTTAGTGAAGTAGTCCTCCGCAGGCCACCAGTGATGCCCCTTCATCCCATGCATCCACTTATACTACCTTGCCCTGCCCCACCACACCCTTACCACCTCCGATACTAACCATTACATGGCTCCACCACACCCTTACCACCCCGATACTTAATTCCACTACATGGCCCCATCACACCCTTACCACCCCCGATACTAACCACTACATGGCCCAACCACACCCTTACCACCCCCGATACTAACCACTACATGGCCCAACCACACCCTTACCACCCCCGATACTAACCACTACATGGCCCCACCACACCCTTACCACCCCCGATACTAACCACTACATGGCCCCACCACACCCTTACCACCCCCGATACTAACCATTACATGGCTCCACCACACCCTTACCACCCCCGATACTAACCACTACATGGCCCCATCACACCCTTACCACCCCCGATACTAACCACTACATGGCCCACCACACCCTTACCACCCCCGATACAAACCACTACATGGCCCCATCACACCCTTACCACCCCCGGTACTAACCATTACATGGCTCCACCACACCCTTACCATGCCCGATACTTAATCCCACTACATGGCCCCACCACACCCTTACCACCCCCGATACAAACCACTACATGGCTCCACCACACCCTTACCACCCCCGGTACTAACCATTACATGGCTCCACCACACCCTTACCATGCCCGATACTCAATTCCACTACATGGCCCCATCACACCCTTACCACCCCGATACTAACCACTACATGGCCCCACCACACCCTTACCACCCCCGATACTAACCACTACATGGCCCCACCACACCCTTACCACCCCCGATACTAACCACTACATGGCCCCACCACACACTTACCACCCCCGATACTAACCACTACATGGCCCCACCACACCCTTACCAACCCCGATACTAACCACTACATGGCCCACCACACCCTTACCACCCCCGATACAAACCACTACATGGCTCCACCACACCCTTACCACCCCCGGTACTAACCATTACATGGCTCCACCACACCCTTACCATGCCCGATACTCAATTCCACTACATGGCCCTACCACACCCTTACCACCCCCGATACTAACCACTACATGGCCCCACCACACCCGATATTAACCACTACATGGCCCCACCACACGCTTACCACCCCCGATACTAACCACTACATGGCCCCACCACACCCTTACCACCCCCGATACTAACCACTACATGTAGGACTTTTCGGATGGCATCGCTTCCATGATCTACCACCCATGTGTAAAATGTAATTTCGAAGTCCTGGACCTCCAGTGGGATGACGATAAATGTAAACGCTTTGACGCTGTTAGACGCCACCACACCATCCATCCTCTCACCTGCATCGGGTCTGGCATTGGAGCATAACCCATCCATATGCGCCATTTCAACTGTTACCTGTGTTACAACAAAAAAACTGTGTTACAATAAAAAAATTAAAAAATTACTTAGCCCGTGATGATCTTGTCACCATCTTTTCTGGCTTTGTCAGACCTTTGGCAGAATATGCTGCCCCTGTATGGCACCCTGGTCTTAAATCTGACGAATGTGCCGCTTTGGAACGAATCCAGAGAAGGGCTTGCAAGATCATCATGGGTATAAGCAGTACACAACTTATGATGAGGCTCTTGATGTATGTGGATTAAATCATTTCTTTACTAGAAGGAAGCAACTTTGCTTAATTCACTTATGAAATCCGAGAAATTCAGTGGTTGGATTCCACCTACCCGAGGTAGTGTACATAAGAGAAATCTGTGTGGTGCTAACAAACTGTCAACCAAAAAGCGCAATGTGCGATGGTATACATGACTGATCTATGGAATAGCAAGGGTCTTGAGTAGTAGTAGTGCATTTTATCTCCAATATGTCATTTACCCTAAAATTAAATGCTTTTTAAATATCTCACATGCAATATTTTTAAATTTAGATTGCATTTCGGTGGTTTTTAATTTGGCGTGGTTACTTTGTGCATATAGTATGGTGTGTTTGGTGTTTATTTTTGTCTATCTGCTTATATTTTGTGTATATTGTGTATATTGTTGATAATTATATTGTTGTATTACTGTATACTGGCCGCAATTCAGTTCATGACTGCTATGGCCTTTTTTAATAAACCTTTTATGAATGAATGAAATATATGACAACACATATCATCCATTATTCCTAACCAAGACACAGAACCACACAGTTGCATAACTCCAATGGTCCTTATTTAAGAAGCACAAGGTGACATGAAATGTGCCTATTGAGAAGTACACAAACTGGTTGGGTGGATAACAGCACCTTTGACAATAATTCACTGTATTTTGACCTACATGTATAACATCTAAATGGAACATATCTTGCGCCAAGCATTTTACAGAAATAATGAAAGAAAAATTGGGTTTCTTTTCATATCAATATATGTTGATGGGCAAAAAAAGAGCTAACGTTATCAGAACATCCACCTTTAAGTTTAATACATCTCCCAGATTTTCAGTACAGATTATTGATTTTGAATTATTCACGCTCTACATATATTTTTGGGCTGTTTGGGCTCAAACCAGCTACCGCAAAAATAATAGCACTCAAATGCATTTCTCTTGCGTATAGGTCTATATAAAGAAGATAATCAAGAATTTAAAAAAGTGCAAAAACATTTTACAATTGATGAAGTGCGACAAATTAATCCCATGAAAATAGGTATAGTTCATCACATCTAGTCACAATGTCAGGGCTGCATGACCTATTCTTGGTACTAAAAAAGCTACATCATTACAATAACAAATTACATTTATACCGCATCACATCCAGTCACAATGTCAGGACTGCGTGACCTATTTTTGGTACTAAAAAAACTACATCATTACAATAACAAATTACATTTATACCGCGTCACATCCAGTCACAATGTCAGGGCTGCATGACCTATTCTTGGTACTAAAAAGGCTACATCATTACAATAACAAATTACATTTATACCGCATCACATCCAGTCACAATGTCAGGACTGCGTGACCTATTTTTGGTACTAAAAAAACTACATCATTACAATAACAAATTACATTTATACCGCGTCACATCCAGTCACAATGTCAGGACTGCGTGACCTATTTTTGGTACTAAAAAAACTACATCATTACAATAACAAATTACATTTATACCGCGTCACATCCAGTCACAATGTCAGGGCTGCATGACCTATTCTTGGTACTAAAAAAACTACATCATTACAATAACAAATTACATTTATACCGCGTCACATCCAGTCACAATGTCAGGGCTGCATGACCTATTCTTGGTACTAAAAAGGCTACATCATTACAATAACAAATTACATTTATACCGCATCACATCCAGTCACAATGTCAGGACTGCGTGACCTATTTTTGGTACTAAAAAAACTACATCATTACAATAACAAATTACATTTATACCGCGTCACATCCAGTCACAATGTCAGGACTGCGTGACCTATTTTTGGTACTAAAAAAACTACATCATTACAATAACAAATTACATTTATACCGCGTCACATCCAGTCACAATGTCAGGGCTGCATGACCTATTCTTGGTACTAAAAAAACTACATCATTACAATAACAAATTACATTTATACCGCGTCACATCCAGTCACAATGTCAGGGCTGCATGACCTATTCTTGGTACTAAAAAGGCTACATCATTACAATAACAAATTACATTTATACCGCATCACATCCAGTCACAATGTCAGGACTGCGTGACCTATTTTTGGTACTAAAAAAACTACATCATTACAATAACAAATTACATTTATACCGCGTCACATCCAGTCACAATGTCAGGACTGCGTGACCTATTTTTGGTACTAAAAAAACTACATCATTACAATAACAAATTACATTTATACCGCGTCACATCCAGTCACAATGTCAGGACTGCGTGACCTATTTTTGGTACTAAAAAGGCTACATCATTACAATAACAAATTACATTTATACCGCGTCACATCCAGTCACAATGTCAGGGCTGCATGACCTATTCTTGGTACTAAAAAAGCTACATCATTACAATAACAAATTACATTTATACCACGTCTTTGCCTAAGGATAAAAATACAACATACATACATACATAAACAACATTTATAAGGCGCCTTTCCAAATTGATCAAAGGATAGAAGTGTGACTTCAACACCTTCTTGAAGGTAGGCAATGTACATGCCTCCCTGACGTTTCTTGGGAGGCTGTTCCACAGCAAGGGTGCCGACACATAGAATGATTTATCCCCGATGCGATTGTTTCCCATATGAACATAAAGAAGAGAGGAATCAGATGAAGAACGTGTGATGGGTCCGATAACAGATTTGCCACAACCACATAATACATATCCCAGATTCGATAACAGAAATGCCACAACCAAAAAGAAAAAAACTATCAAGGAAAAGGATAATCCTTGAGCTTGGACTTGAACAGTTTCATACTGGTGGCATTTCTAATGGATATAGGCAATCTATTCCACATACATGGAGCCACTATTAAAAAGGCTCTAACCCCAGCAGATTTGTTTGTAACAGGAACTACAAAATTAATGGTGCCAGAAGAGTGCATTCTCATACATACTTTGAGATTGTTTTTTAACAAGACAGTTTTGAATGTACTGGGGACAGAGCTTTTCCACAGATTTATACACATAAATAATAATAATGGCAGCTTATAATGCGCCAACATTCAACAGAGCTTAGAATGAAAGTTCATCTGTGTTGGTGATAAATAATATGAAGTTAAACTTTCGATCTCAACACAAGAAATATTTACCTGGAATTTTCAGGTGTTGCTACACCTTTCATCAGCAGACTAATGACTCGACTTGACCTTTTGGAGGTGTGACGTCAGAATCGGGTCATAGACTCTTGGTAATTTGTACCTTATTTCTTCCTAGACACTCTGACAGTAATCAAACCAGACGGTAATCTTGACGTAAAGATTTACCGGAAGCCAACCCACACAGATCAATATCTGAACTTCTCGTCAAATCACCCTGTCCAGCACAAATTGGGCGTTATTCAAACGCTACACCACAGGGCTGATACTGTCATCACTGACCAGGTTGACATCACAACAGAGAAGCAGCACGTCGATAAAGCATTGACCAAGTGTGGGTACCCTAAGTGGGCATTTGACCGTGTCAACAAACCTAAGGGTAAGGTCAAACCGAAAACTAAAGACAGTGAGAAACAGACAAAAGGACATGTAGTGTTGCCTTATATCAAGGGCACATCAGAGGCTCTCCGCAGGATTTTCGGAAACTACGGGATACGCGCATACTTCAAACCCACGCGCACACTACGTCAACTTCTGGTCTCTCCAAAAGACAAAACTGAGAAGAAGGACACTGTAGGCCCAGTGTACATGATCCCTTGTCAGGGTCAGACTACCCGGGGTCTTTGCTCCGAATCATACATCGGAGAAACCGAACGCTCATTAAAGACCCGGTTTCTAGAGCACAGGCGTCCTAGTTCCACCTCGTCCGAGGTATCCCAACACATCCATATTGAGTCACCAGGACACAGTGTTGACTTAGAGAAAGTCAAAATCTTGGATAGGGATCCTCGTTGGTTCGAGAGAGGTGTCAAGGAGGCTATTTACATCAGAGCCAACCAACCATCACTCAACAAAGACGGGGGCAGGTACAAATTACCAAGAGTCTATGACCCGATTCTGACGTCACACCTCCAAAAGGTCAAGTCGAGTCATTAGTCTGCTGATGAAAGGTGTAGCAACACCTGAAAATTCCAGGTAAATATTTCTTGTGTTGAGATCGAAAGTTTAACTTCATATTATTCAACAGAGCTGTTGCTCTAGGCGCATCGACACAACATTGCAAAACAAAAATGGTACAAAAATGCGAATGAAGGAAAACCGTCATCAATTCAACACAACAACAACAAAAATGGTAGCGTTGACATGGTTGAACTATAAATGACAATCCCCACTCACAATCTGAACAAGGCCCAAAAATATAATAACATACACATTAAGAACATGATACTGAATTCACCAAAACATTAATCAAAGAAATCACTCTTAGATTTCATAATTAAAGTCTTTAACAAATGTCTTGAATGAATCCACAGGATTTTGCAAATCGCGGTTCAGTGAAAAGTGTTTTGCTGTTCGAACGCAATTGTGAAAACATAATTAAACAAAACACAAAAACAAGGCCCTATATACTGATACATACCCTGATCTGTTCCCCACGATAATTAAACACAGTCGCAACTAAAGCCACCTGCTCCATACGCATAACAGAGTACGGCAAAGTCACATCGATAAAGTGGTCACGTCTCACTGTTATCTCCTTGGGTTCCGCGACACACATACCATGAAGCGGTGACACACCCGTCGCCTGGACGATCCATGTTGTGATACTATCTGGGAGAGAGATTGGGTAGATAGTGGATGTTGCGTCACTGCGGGAAGAACAAGAAGAAAACAAATTCAATTATTGACCTTTGACATCACATTTCATATCACAAATGAGTCAAATATAGTGGCTAATCGGTTCCTTATTTAACAGAATAAATTTTGAAATCTGAGGTTGCAGTTATGGTCTAAGGAATTACAATTCCGAACGACCATAACAGCAACCGAGGATTTAAAATAAAATTCACGAAAACAGCTTTTAAGCGGTCACTATTCTTATTTGTTATTGAAAAGATGCATAATTTATCCAAATAGTTGATTTTACTGATATAATCGCGCTAATAGTTAAATAGTTTTCTGATAATAATTTGTTATTGTTATTATTTTGTCCATCCCTTCTTAATCATTGAAACAGTCCAAGTCAGGTCATCCCCTCATTAACATTTTTGTCATTCAACCAATCAGAAATAAGCTTTCAATCGTGTTTCTTCATAACTCATTGAATATTCAGTTAAGGTGTGTGAGGCTTAAATTGATTGGTCGGTCAAGAAGCAAAACAATCGAACACTTTCAGGCAATTATTAGTAACCTGCGCTTCACGTGGTACGCAGCTATCGTGGTTATTCATGAAGTAATTATTGGATTTATTCCATTAAACGTCGTTATTAATTAATTAACTTTGACACCGACACTTGAAATTCAGATTGAAATTTGTAAAATGTTATAAAAGTCATTTGCTGTGTCTTGTTTTAATAAATCCCTGAACAAGAAGAAAACAAATTAAATTCTTGACCTTTGACATTACATTCTATATCACAAATGTTCAGCTTGACAGACTTAACCCTAACCCTGCCATATACCACGACTGGGCACGTTGGTACCACCCGGCGTGGAATTTTTTGGATGAAAAATGGACCCAGCCCATATAGTTTGCGCAATACGAATTCTTCGTCTCTAGTGCGAGAGGTCCCTAGATCAAATTCCGGGGAGATCGGGGGGATATTTTGGCCGATTTTCCGCGTTGAAGAAAAAATTCTGAAAAAAGTGGGGGGTAGAGTTAGGGTTAACACTTTCCACGCGGCTATTATTTTTACCATACACAAAACAGATTTTCCAGAAACCTTTCACAATTTTCAAAGTCTATCTCAAGGATTACTGACCTAATACTAGGCATGTTTGTACTTATGTCAATGCATTTCTCATGATGAGTCTAAATATGTTAATGAAATTCAATAATTTTGACATTTTTTAAACATTTTGTGAAATTTTGGAATCCTTTCTTTACACTAAATGTTCAGTTTGGTGTAAGATTAATCATTTCAAATAATCTAAAATTCGGGGGGGGGGGGGGGGGGGGGGCGGGAGAGGGGGACCCCTTACCCCAACATTTACACTAACTTTCAGTAATGTCATGCTACACCTGAACATAAAGCTATCAACTGAATGAAATTAACAGAATAGAAGACACCAGTTTATTACGGATTTTAGATTAAGCTGCGCTTTTGTTTTATATTTTTATATATAATTATTTCAAACACGATATAAATCATTTTGGGACACACTGTATATCCACACTTACCCCAAGTCCACAAGGTTTTGTTCAAAAAGAAACGACTCCCTGAAGTCCGACCGTATCGCCACCCCGCTATAATCAGCTTTTGGTATCTGATCTGTCTGGCTTCCTGAAGAGCGTCCTGCGGCCTTTGATTTCGCCACAGATTCCGCCACACAACACTGGTATAATGCCTGGACAATTGGGTCGTTGATTGGGAGTCCCATGCGAGACATAATACCTAGTTTTCTGTCTTCACAACTCCAATCCTCTATGTAGCGCTGTCCTTTCTTGCAGTAGTTGAATAAGATAGCGTCGCTTTGATAGATACTCACTGACGATATTTGGACAGGAAATTAGGAATAAGAATATTCATGAATATTCATTATGTAATAGAATCAATAACAGTGTTTTGAACAGTTTGGATGATAAGAACAACTATGTAATCGTGCCTCAATCTGGACCACACTCATGTGATACCCATGTGATACCCATGTTTTGAACATTGTGTCGGTGATAAAAACAACTATTTAATAGTGCCTCCCCCGGGACCATACCCATTTGATACCCATGTGATACCCATGTGACACCCATGTAATAACCATGTGATACCCATGTGACACCATGTGATACCCATGTTTTAAACATTGTGTCGGTGATAAAAACAACTATTTAATAGTGCCTCCCCCGGGACCATACCCATTTGATACCCATGTGATACCCATGTGACACCCATGTAATAACCATGTGATACCCATGTGACACCATGTGATACCCATGTTTTGAACAGTGCGGGTGATAAAAACAACTATTTAATAGTGCCTCCCCCAGGACCATACCCATGCCACACCCATGTAATACCCATGTTTTGAACAGTGCGGGTGATTGGGGATACGGTAACAAATACTGACATTCACAAATATTCCCAGATATTTTTTCCAAAATTTTGCCTCCACTTACACCAACTTTTTGGTCATAGTTAATTTTATGGTATTAAACAAAATCAATCATTATATCATACGAGGGGGTATCAAAAAGTTCTTGACTTCACGATAATGGTCCAAATACGGATCCTTGTGGGTAGCCTTCCAGAGGAGTATGAGGTTTAATTTTTTTGTCATTTACAGAGATAAATTAAGACCTACGAGTGACAAATGACAAAATTTTAAAAAAAAATTGAGAATAATATTCTTCTGGAAGGCGTCCTACAAAAATCAGCTATTGGACCATTATAATTTACCATGTACACATCACCGTTGGAAGACGTCATTGATTTACATGGCCTTGGCATCTAGCGCCACCTGTATAAAAAGTAAATCTACTTATGAGACCATTTTTGCACCATAATGTTTTTAAGGACCAGTGATTACACTGACGAAATTTCATCGATATAGCTCCTTCACTTCTGGGTGAAGTCAAGAACTTTTTGATACCCCCTCGTACATGACTGATTTTGATTCCAACTTACACAGTTCTTGAATACTTAAATCTGTTGAGTCCTCCACATTACGTCTCTTTCTATCATGATTGTTGCACCCAAGATCTGTAAATATAACATAAACACCATGATTTTAACATGCATATTCAAAACAAACCGGTATGAACATCATATCATGAATATTCAACAATAAACTCTGTCAAGTATGAACATCATATCATGAATATTCAACACAAACAAGTATAAATATCATATCATGAATATTCAACAATAAACCCTAACAAGTATGAACATCATATCATATCAATATTCAAGACAAACAAGTACGAACAGCATGTCATGAATATTCAACACAAACCAGTATGAACATCATATCATGAATATTCAACAATAAACCTAAACAAGTATGAACATCATATCATATCAATATTCAACACAAACAAGTATGAACATCATATCATGAATATTCAACACAAACAAGTGTGAACATCATATCATGAATATTCAACACAAACCAGTATGAACATCCTATCATGAATATTTAACACAAACCAGTATGAACATCATATCATGAATATTCAACACAAACAAGTGTGAACATCATATCATGAATATTCAACACAAACCAGTATGAACATCATATCATGAATATTCAACACAAACCAGTATGAACATCATATCATAAATATTCAACACAAACCAGTATGAACATCCTATCATGAATATTCAACACAAACCAGTATGAACATCCTATCATGAATATTCAACACAAACCAGTATGAACATCCTATCATGAATATTCAACACAAACCAGTATGAACATCATATCATGAATATTCAACAAACAAGTGTGAACATCAAGTCATGAATATTCAACACAAACCAGTATGAACATCACATCATGAATATTCAACAATCAGCACATACAAGTATGAACATCATATCATGAATATTAACAATCACCATAAACAAGTATAAACATCTTATCATGAATATTCAACACAAACCAGTATGAACATCCTATCATAAATATTCAACACAAACCAGTATGAACATCCTATCATGAATATTCAACAAACAAGTGTGAACATCATATCATGAATATTCAACACAAACAAGTATGAACATCCTATCATGAATATTCAACACAAACCAGTATGAACATCCTATCATGAATATTCAACACAAACCAGTATGAACATCCTATCATGAATATTCAACACAAACCAGTATGAACATCATATCATGAATATTCAACACAAACAAGTATGAACATCCTATCATGAATATTCAACACAAACCAGTATGAACATCCTATCATGAATATTCAACACAAACCAGTATGAACATCATATCATAAATATTCAACACAAATCGGTATGAACATCCTATCATGAATATTCAACACAAACCAGTATGAACATCATATCATAAATATTCTACACAAACAAGTGTGAACATCATATCATGAATATTCAACACAAACAAGTATGAACATCATATCATGAATATTCAACAATAAACAAGTATGAACATCCTATCATGAATATTCAACACAAACAAGTATGAACATCATATCATGAATATTCAACACAAACAAGTATGGACATCCTATCATGAATATTCAACACAAACCAGTATGAACATCCTATCATGAATATTCAACACAAACCAGTATGAACATCCTATCATGAATATTCAACACAAACCAGTATGAACATCATATCATGAATATTCAACACAAACAAGTATGAACATCCTATCATGAATATTCAACACAAACCAGTATGAACATCATATCATGAATATTCAACACAAACCAGTATGAACATCATATCATAAATATTCAAGACAAACCGGTATGAACATCCTATCATGAATATTCAACACAAACCAGTATGAACATCCTATCATGAATATTCAACACAAACCAGTATGAACATCATATCATAAATATTCAACACAAACCAGTATGAACATCATATCATGAATATTCAACACAAACCAGTATGAACATCATATCATAAATATTCAACACAAACCGGTATGAACATCCTATCATGAATATTCAACACAAACCAGTATGAACATCATATCATAAATATTCAACACAAACAAGTGTGAACATCATATCATGAATATTCAACACAAACCAGTATGAACATCATGAATATTCAACACAAACAAGTATGAACATCCTATCATGAATATTCAACACAAACCAGTATGAACATCCTATCATGAATATTCAACACAAACAAGTATGAACATCATATCATGAATATTCAACACAAACAAGTATGGACATCCTATCATGAATATTCAACACAAACCAGTATGAACATCCTATCATGAATATTCAACACAAACCAGTATGAACATCCTATCATGAATATTCAACACAAACCAGTATGAACATCATATCATGAATATTCAACACAAACAAGTATGAACATCCTATCATGAATATTCAACACAAACCAGTATGAACATCATATCATGAATATTCAACACAAACCAGTATGAACATCATATCATAAATATTCAAGACAAACCGGTATGAACATCCTATCATGAATATTCAACACAAACCAGTATGAACATCCTATCATGAATATTCAACACAAACCAGTATGAACATCATATCATAAATATTCAACACAAACCAGTATGAACATCATATCATGAATATTCAACACAAACCAGTATGAACATCATATCATAAATATTCAACACAAACCGGTATGAACATCCTATCATGAATATTCAACACAAACCAGTATGAACATCATATCATAAATATTCAACACAAACAAGTGTGAACATCATATCATGAATATTCAACACAAACCAGTATGAACATCATGAATATTCAACACAAACAAGTATGAACATCCTATCATGAATATTCAACACAAACCAGTATGAACATCCTATCATGAATATTCAACACAAACCAGTATGAACATCATATCATAAATATTCAACACAAACAAGTGTGAACATCATATCATGAATATTCAACACAAACCAGTATGAACATCATGAATATTCAACACAAACAAGTATGAACATCATATCATAAATATTCAACACAAACCAGGATGAACATCATATCATAAATATTCAACACAAACCGGTATGAACATCCTATCATGAATATTCAACACAAACCAGTATGAACATCATATCATAAACATTCAACACAAACAAGTGTGAACATCATATCATGAATATTCAACACAAACAAGTATGAACATCCTATCATGAATATTCAACACAAACCAGTATGAACATCCTATCATGAATATTCAACACAAACCAGTATGAACATCATATCATAAATATTCAACACAAACCGGTATGAACATCATATCATAAATATTCAACACAAACAAGTGTGAACATCATATCATAAATATTCAACACAAACCAGTATGAACATCATATCATGCATATTCAACACAAACCAGTATGAACATCCTATCATGAATATTCAACACAAACCAGTGTGAACATCATATCATGAATATTCAACACAAACAAGTGTGAACATCCTATCATGAATATTCAACACAAACCAGTATGAACATCATATCATGAATATTCAACACAAACCAGTATGAACATCATATCATGAATATTCAACACAAACCAGTATGAACATCCTATCATGAATATTCAACACAAACAAGTATGAACATCCTATCATGAATATTCAACACAAACCAGTATGAACATCCTATCATGAATATTCAACACAAACCAGTATGAACATCATATCATAAATATTCAACACAAACCAGTATGAACATCATATCATGAATATTCAACACAAACCAGTATGAACATCATATCATGCATATTCAACACAAACCAGTATGAACATCCTATCATGAATATTCAACACAAACCAGTATGAACATCATATCATGAATATTCAACACAAACAAGTGTGAACATCCTATCATGAATATTCAACACAAACCAGTATGAACATCCTATCATGAATATTCAACACAAACCAGTATGAACATCATATCATGAATATTCAACACAAACCAGTATGAACATCCTATCATGAATATTCAACACAAACAAGTATGAACATCCTATCATGAATATTCAACACAAACCAGTATGAACATCCTATCATGAATATTCAACACAAACCAGTATGAACATCATATCATAAATATTCAACACAAACCAGTATGAACATCATATCATGAATATTCAACACAAACCAGTATGAACATCATATCATGCATATTCAACACAAACCAGTATGAACATCCTATCATGAATATTCAACACAAACCAGTATGAACATCATATCATGCATATTCAACACAAACCAGTATGAACATCCTATCATGAATATTCAACACAAACAAGAATGAACATCCTATCATGAATATTCAACACAAACCAGTATGAACATCATATCATAAATATTCAACACAAACCAGTATGAACATCCTATCATGAATATTCAACACAAACCAGTATGAACATCATATCATAAATATTCAACACAAACCAGTATGAACATCCTATCATGAATATTCAACACAAACCAGTATGAACATCATATCATAAATATTCAACACAAACCAGTATGAACATCATATCATGAATATTCAACACAAACCCGTATGAACATCATATCATGAATATTCAACACAAACAAGTGTGAACATCATATCATGAATATTCAACACAAACCAGTATGAACATCATATCATGAATATTCAACACAAACCAGTATGAACATCCTATCATGCATATTCAACACAAACCAGTATGAACATCCTTTCATGAAAATTCAACACAAACCAGTATGAACATCATATCATGAATATTCAACACAAACCAGTATGAACATCATATCATGAATATTCAACACAAACCAGTATGAACATCATATCATGAATATTCAACACAAACCAGTATGAACATCCTATCATGAATATTCAAAAAGCTGATTCAACAGATTGGGGCTATACGATACCCCATAGTTCTAATGAATAGGAAACGAAGGACACACAAAATAAATAAATTACATTACGTTAAGAATAAGATTTAATATTGAGCTAAAACTCCCTGTGAGCTACCTGCTGATTGGTCGGAAACATGGCTACATCATTTCTTGCACCAATCAGACACATTGTTAGAATAATTGTAACCCTGATAATGATTGGGGTGAAATAGTTTAAAAGCTGTATCGCTATCGTAATTGGCATTTTTCAGTCCCAATTGTTTCAGTAAGCTTATTGTTGTGCAAGATTGTGGAAAGTAAGTGTTCAAAAAAGAGGAACGAAAACACACCCCGTTATAATGACAACACTAGGTTTAATTGATGCCGTTGAAAGACCATATTATGTGCCTGATCTTTAATTACAATGAAAAATCAATAACTTCCCCCCCCCCCTTTTTTTTTTTTGGGGGGGGGGGGGTGTTTAAAACAAAACTGTAAACATTACCTTCACGTTCATTGATCTGTAGTTCAGCATTGGTGAGAACCGTTACACCCGCATTCTGTTAAAAATGAATATAATGAACATCATTTAAAAATAGCAGTTAGATCCAAAACGTGGAGTCTTTTTTCCGTTTGGTATTATGACCACTTAAGTTCAGAGCATACTTTATGTGTTTCATCAGTGCTTCGTCAGTGACATCAAACATGTCCCGTGTGTTGCTGCCTCCACCAGGGCCACATCCATGTGATACCCATGTAACACCCATGTGATACCCATATAACCCCCATGTGATACCCTTTTACTTACATCAAACATGTCCTGTGTGTTGCTGCCTCCACCAGGACCACATCCAAGATCATAGGATGCCATCTTGGAAAATATCTTTGAAAAAACATAGTTTTTTAAAATAATATTATAAGATGTTTACCAAAAGTGCATTTCCCTAGATGAGTGAGTAATGAGCCTGGTGAGATTCTAGGACAATAGGTCATAGTTTTGTAGCAACAAGTCACTACTAATAAGGTCGGTGTACCACTTAACTACCAAAGGGCACAAATCCTAATTGTTACAGTTTTTAAGTAAAATCCTCTATTGTGGTATTGTGAGGAAGTAGCTTGACACCAGTCACTACGTCTTTAATTTATTGATCAAAGATACAGGGATTACCAAGAAAATGTGTATAGGACAATGGCTACATAGTTTTAAATGTGGGTGTGATGCAGTAGCGTAGCCAGACGATGGCAAGGGGGGGGGGGGGCAGAGGGAAAGAAAGGGAGAAGAGGAGACATAAAGGGAAGGAGAGGGAAAAGGGAAAGGAAACGGACAGAAAGGAGAAAGGAAGACAGGCAAATTAGTTTGAAATTACAGTTTTCACGCCGGTATGGGGACACAACACCTCTAACCCGCCCCTCCCTATCCCGCTTGTCATTTTCTTACTCGACAGCAAATCAAAAAGTAACATGAAACACCTGGCTATGCCACTGGGTCAAACTGGTGTTCACCGGGAACAAATATTCTTTGCCCACCCCCCTGACAAGTGACCCTGGCTACGCTACTGGTGTGATGGGGTTTATTACACCCCCCCTGACAAGTGACCCTGGCTATGCTACTGGTGTGATGGGGTTAATAACATCATGTCCTTGTGATGTATTGGGATTTGTCAATTATTCATTACTTCATGAATAATCGCGATAACTGCGTACCAAGTGCGTTCCAATAAAATTAATCGTAAGATGAGAACGCGCACGCCGAGCGCAGGTTACTAATAATTGCCCAAAAGAACTGCGCCAAAGAGTTCGATTGTTTTGCTCATTGACCGACCAATCAAATTAACGCCTCAAGCCCCTAAACTGAATATTCAATGAGTTATGAGGAAACACGTTTAAAGCTTATTTCTGATTGGTTGAATGATAAAAATGTTAATGAGGGGATGACCTGACTGGGACTGTTTTAATAACTAAGAAGGGGTGGACAAAATAAACAGAAAACTAATTATTTATTAGCAAGATTATATCGGTACAAATCAACGATTTGGATAAATATGCATCTTTTTCATTAATGAATGAGAATAATGACTGCGCGACTGTTTTTGTGAATTTGTTTTGAAATCCTTGGTTGTTGTTCTGGTCATTCAGAATTGTCCCTCGGGGGCTGCGCCTCTTCGGGACAATTCCTCAGACCAGAACAAAAACCTCTGATTTTAAAACAAATTCACAAAACAGTTGTTACGCAATCCTTATTTTCTAAACAAGAGCGTAAGTGACTTGGATGTGGATATGAAAGTTGTGAGAAGAGGAAGTAAAATCAAGTTAAAGGTGTATGTTCCGATCACCTTTTTTTTTGCTATGATTTTTTTTCACATCAAAGTGGTTAACAACCCGCAAGCTTGTGTTCTACTCAATGGGCAAATCTCTTGTGACCTTGTGCTTCTAAAATAAGAACCATTGGAGTTATGCAACTCAAATTAAAAATTATATACGAGGGTCATTCAATAAGTTCTACCTCCTATCGCATAACTTTGCTATTACATAAGCCAGTCTTATGAAATATTTCACAATTGTAGCTTGGAACCTCACCTACAAATTAATTGTAAATTGATCTGAGTAATGGGTGTACTTTTGTGGAGATACAGTGAAAACCAAACTTTCATTTAGTGTAACGGAAACGGATGAAAAACAAAAAAATGTCGCCTAAGTGCTATTCATTTGGGCTATTTTAAGATACAAAAGTACCAATGGGTCAATTATAACCGTTCTAAATGTAAGATATCTATTTAACAGACTATAAACAATAAAGGTGACTGTTTTCTTGGGGAAAATATGCCCTGTGATAAGCCAGAACCAAATCATGAAAAGACCATTAAAGGAAATCCTTGCCATCAAACTTTAGCGCTAAGATATGTAGCATTATTCCTTCTTTTTATTTAGTATATGGTAATCCTGCAAGAGATACCGCAGTGTCTACAGCTAGCAGGTTGTGCATAAATGGAGATACACCCATGACTGTAAAATCTTACACTAAACTTCTTTTTATTTAGTCTATGGTAATCCTGTAAGAGATATACCGCAGAGTCCACAGCCAGCAGGTTGTGAATAAATGGAGATACATCCATGACTGTAATATCTAACACTAACCTTCTTTTTATTTAGTCTATGGTAATCCTGCAAGAGATACCGCAGTGTCCACAGCCAGTAGGTTGTGAATAAATGGAGATACATCCATGACTGTAATATCTAACACTAACCTTCTTTTTATTTAGTCTATGGTAATCCTGTAAGAGATATACCGCAGAGTCCACAGCCAGCAGGGCGACCTTCGTATGTGGTTTTCCCATCACATTTAGGTTGACCGTTTTCTTGGGTTTATACCATGTCTTCCCGTCATCAGGAGCTGGTATCGATATCTGCAATGATCAATGATATTAAAGTGTAATAGTGTAGAAATATTATAACACAATTAATCAACACTCGCATTTATTAGCCAAAATTATTCGAGTAACCATATTCTGTCATCAATGAGTGGATGATTGCTTGCAACTGATGGTTGACTCAGTTCCTCTCACCTTTTTTTTTGGTAGGGGTTGCCACACAGGGTCTCAAAAAGGGGGGCTACAGAACTGAACTGATGGCATTTTTGTGACGAAAAACAGGGTCTTAGGAACTGATTTTTTTCAAAAACGTAGGTCTTGAGAACTGGCCTACAGTTCAATTTTGATTAGCAAGAACGCACATTTTGTTTTGTTTTTGGTTTTAGAACGCAACATTTTCGAAGAATTGGAGCTTTAGAACGAAATATTTCGTGATTTTTTAATTTTCAATAAAATTAGGGGTCTTAAGAACTGATGCAGGCTCAAAAGGGGGTCATAAGAACTAGCAGCAGAGGGTGAAAAGGGGGGTCTTCAGCGCGGCACATACCTATACCCTTTTTCAATGTCAGTGCCCCCCCCCCCCCCGGAGTTCCTCTTCTGTTGCTAGAGAGGATACTGTTGATGTTTTCAGCAAAGGAGCCATACATTTCCAAACTCACCCCCCACATCCCTGTTTAGAGTGGGGCTAGTTTCCATGTACATTGTAGATGGCCTTCCTGATCTTTCTGGGAGGAATAGCTTGTCCTCTCTGCAGAGAACTTTAACATTCTCCACGTTGGGGGATGACCTGTTTCTGTAGAATGTTCCGCTAGGGCACATTGGTTAGATTCAATTTTGGCAGTGTGAAATATAAGGCGTTCATTGGGGTAGGTTTTACAAAGTACATGGTAAATAATAAGAAACCAGGAGGGGTGGTACTTGTAGGTTCTTGGGGGTACTAAAATCTTTAATCCTCCTTTTTTAATTTGTCCTAGGCACCATGACACACCCTATATACCACACTGATATACCCTCACCTCAACAGGATTCTCACACTGGTCTACCACATCAATCCACACCATATCAGCAACAACTTTGTTTGCGCTGTTCACATAAAATGCCACCATACGAGCACTGGGTACCATGTCTTGCGTTATCTCAATGTCGGTCACGGTAGTGGCAATGATGTCGTCTACGGCTTTAGGCTGGATAATCTTTCCGCCGGCAACAATCTGGAGTCAAGAAATGATTTCAAATTACTTAATGTTGTTTTGCCATTGATATTTATCTGACTGTCACAATAAATTATTCTAGACTTCAAACTACTTAAAGCAATTTGATCTTTTTCAAATTTTTACAGATATTTTTTTCTCTCTTCTAAGGAAGTTTGACTATCAGGAAAGACTTTCCTGGACTGTTAAGGGGGAGGGGGTGTGGACTCTCATGTACAGTCTCTGACACAGGCTCAGGCACAGGAACTGCCATAACTTCTTCAATTAGAGAATAAAGGTATTGTTTTTAAACCGTACCCGTGTTATATTGTCTGACATAAATGCGGACGATAGTATTATTTTAAGTAGAACAACGACGCCGCAGGCGGAGTTGTTCTACGCAAAAAATAATACTATCGAACGCATTTATGTCAGACAATATAACACAGGTACGGTCTAAAAACAATACCTTTATTCTTATTCTTAAACAATCATACTTTAGACATTTATCAAAGAAATAAGTACATTTTATTGTCCACATTTGACAACTTTTACCCCTGCTAGGATCGAATAACCCATAAACATTCCATCAATCACATGCGATGAGTAAACCATGCGTAAGCGTCGTGGCGCCGGCATAAACGCAGGAAAAGCGCTAAAGACGCACTGCAGAAGTGCGCGTTATGGAACAAACCACGCATTGTGAAGGTCGGGCGCACTGTTAAAACGTAAGCCCCACCTCCCCGAGTTGTCTCATCTAGATGTCACCGATTTCTCTGAGAACCAATGAGATTGCTTAAACTTTCTTAGCTGTTTAAGAATATTCATTTAATCTTTATAAATGTATACAGTTTTTTGCAGAAAAGGGTTCAATGAATTCAACCATGATAATGAAATTGACCATTTTGGAAAAAAATATATAAAAAACACGTTTTTTGACCCATTTTAGGTTTGGAAAAGATAACTCAAAATATATTTTGTTAAATTTTGTTATACTAGTTTTATGATAATCCTGATAACATTCCCCAGGAGCATTTTTTGTTTGTTTTTGAATATTCCCCAGGAGCATTTTTTGTTTGTTTTTGAATATCTTATTTATTTTTTGAATTACAGACCAAAAAGTGCCAAAAAATGTGATTTTTTACCGCCAAAATCATTTTTTGGCACTTTTTGGTCTATAACTCAAAAAATAAATAAGATATTCAAAACAAAAAAAAATCTCCTAGGGAATGTTATCAGGATTATCATAAAACTAGTTTGACAAAATTTAAATACACTAAAAAAACTGGATTACTGACAAAGAGAATGACGTGGGGGCAGGGCATAGGCGAAACAGGCAATCGTACAAATACTTACGTAAGTAAAGATGACATCCACAATCTCATTGTTGGCACTAGTCCTTTCTAAATCAACGGGGATTGTTTCGCTCACCTGTTGATTCAAAGTTTTAAAAAAAAGAGATTTTTTAGAAAAAAAAGACCCACATGCATTTAAATATACTACTACACGTAGTGGCAGAATGTAAACAAAACAAATCATCAACTGTACCCGATGAAGGCCGACAGCCACAAATTTGTACAATACTTTATAATCACAGCATTTTCTACTTTTGACTTCATATTATTTATACTATTTAATGCCGACGCAGCTTCTCTGTTATACATGTTGTGTTTGTTACGAATAACATCATAAATAAATTAATGTTGAGAGGCGGACTTACGGTGTGGTCTTTGTCTTTATCTTAACACTTTCCACGCGGCAGGCAGCTGCAGACAACATTCCAAAATTTCACAAAATGTTTCAAAAATGTCAAAATTATTGAATTTCATTACCCTATTTGGAATCACCATGAGAAATGCATTGAAATAAGTACAAACATGCCTTGTATTGGTTCTGTAATCCTTGAGATATATACCAATACACCGGTTTCTGACAAATCTATTTTGTATATAATACAACCAATAGCCGTGTGAAAGTGTTAAGAGTTAAGACAGACATGAGAATGAACATAATTGAAAAGTGTGTAATGGTTTGGGACAATGTTGATTTGGAAAATAATGGCTCCAATTTGAAGATATGGAATGCCCATAATTTCCAAATGGCATGATTATATACCACTCATAGTTCTAGTCTTAAAAAATGTGACTTACCGTTACCAGATTTCTCGCTTTGGGTCGGATCAAAATCTCGTCATTGCCTTCCGAATCAAAACGTAGAATCTCCAACCAGCTGCTCCGCTGAAAGTCTTCAAGATCTCCACCAGCAGCCGTAGTCATCTTGGAGAAAAACAAAATGGCAATATGTGGCATCAAATACTGAACAATTGCTTAACCCCCTGAGAACTACCGGCCGATTGGTTAAAAAGATGGATACATCAATTATTGCACCAATGAGAGACATTGTTAGAATAATTGTATCCCTGGTAAAGATGGGAGTGAAACATTTTACAAGCTGCATTTGAATTGGCTATTCATATGAGTACATCTTGTAATAAACCAATCAGAACCACTGTAAGATAGACAGGTAGACCCCAGGGGGTTAAAGACCAATACACTGTTTGTATTAAACTGAATTTAACTCTTTTTTTGGACATAGGAAAGTAAACATGTGTAATGTTTGTCTGTGTTTCTGTCAAGACGATCTAACACACCAATCAGATTTTATAAGATTACTTTATATGAGCGTCATTCAATAAGTTCTACCTCCTCACTCATAGCACCGCTAATAATTAAGAATGTCAGCCTCATGACATTTTCTCATGATGGTAGCTCTGAATAATTTCTACACATTTATAGTAAACCATAATTGATATCTGTTTCACTTTTGCTATGATGCGATGCAGTCTAAGATAGAGAGAGAATCTGGGAAATGGAAACGGAAAATAACCCTAAATATAAATTTATGGGGGTTTTCGGATTTTTCTCTGTATTGTATGGTTAGATATAAGAGCACGAAATACTGTAAATGGAAAATATGAATAATATCTGAATATAATACAAAATTATCATGTATAAAAAAGATTGTAAGCAATACTAACTCGTGTAGGCTTGCAAATAGTATAATATCAACTCGAAGGTATTGCTATATATGCATTTAGCATACTGCTAAACACTGACATTTTCCTTGATTACAAGCCACGCCACAGTGATGCCTCTTATGTTAAATTTATAGCATAATAGTTGCTTTATGAGTTTTCTTTATGTCTGACCATTAGTAGAATAGTCAATCATGTAGTCAATGGTAGGAAATAATTTCTTCGAGAGACTTGGAATTCCTCCATTTAGGCATGTATATTAAAAATCTCTTACTTATGAAAAGCAAATATGACTTTGGCAGGTTTCTCTATGAGAGGGTTAAACTTAATGGTTGTCCTTTGACTGGCTTTGGCTAGTCAGAGGGCATAATTTCCAAAGAAATCAGTCACTTTTATTGTTATAGTCTATTAAAGAGATATCTGAAATTTAGAACGATTATAATTGACCGATTAGAATCGGCCAAATGAATAGCACCAATAGATACATTTTGATGTTTTTCATCCGTTTCCATCACACTAAATGGATGTTTGGTTTTCACTGCATCTCCAGAAAAGTACAACCATTACTCAGACCAATTTACTATGAATTCGTAGCTGAGATTCCAAGCTACAAATATGTAATATTTCATAGTTAGACTGGCTTATATCATAGCAAAGTTATGAGGTAGGAGGTAGAACTTATTGAATGACCCATGTATATGTAGTAATGAAATACCCTAACTTACAAAAATAAAAAAAATCAGTTGAAAAGGTGGTCCTAGCTTAGGAATTTGAACCATGGACCTCTGTATTCCAAAGCATGTTTCTCAACCATTATACCAGCGAGGGGGTGAAGGGGTAAACTGGCCAGAACATGATATCCCTCTAAGCATTAACAGAATAAATCAATACTACTATTATGATCAGTATACACACAATACTAATGAAGTTCATTATGATTCATTTCTCAGTCAGCCAATATTTCTCAGTCAGCCAATATTTCTCAGTCAGCCAATATACGAGAGTCGGTCAATATTTCTAAGTCGGCCAATATTTCTCAGTCGGCCAATATTTCTCAGGAGGCCAATATTTCCCAGTGGGTCAATATTTCTAATTCGGATAATATTTCTCTCTCTCTCTATGTCAGATGGCACCGGGTGGTGCTGCTGCGGCCTTCACAAGAGCTCGCCATTTGGTTCGGTTTGATGCACGTCGTGTTGCTTCTATCGTACTTAAACCAGTGATCCTTTTAATGTCATCAGTCCATGATGTTATAGGGCGTCCTCTGCCACGACTACCTTCTACTGCACCTTGCAGAATTAATTTCTCGACACTATTGACTCAGTATTTCTCAGTCGGTCAATATTTAAAAGGCATTATTATTTATATCAGGCTTTTTAACGGTACAATATAACTGGGTATTGACTATTGTGCACCACACTTACTGGATGTGCGTCCAATATATATTCAAAAAATATTGGTGTCCAATATTTTGTGTGCCGCGCAGAAGATGTGCGTGTGAGTTTTATATACTCAGAGAAGGTGTAATCGGGCTAACTTATTAGTTTTTATCAAAACAGTCTGTTATATCCGACTCGTGCAATATTTTTATAGTTCGTGAAATATATTCTTGTATCACCCTCAAAGCCATTCAATATTATATAAGTCTTGGTCAGTCAATATTTGGCAGTCTCAGTCAGTCAATATTTCGTCGGCCAATATTTCTCAGTCGGCCAATAATTCTCAGTCGGCCAATATTTCTCAGTCGGCCAATATTTCTCAGTCAGCCAATATTTATCAGTAGGCCAATATTTATCGGCCAATATTTATCAGTCGGCCAATATTAATCAGTCAGCCAATATTTTTCAGTCGGCCAATATTTCAAATAATTTGGCCAATATTTCTCAGTCGGCCAATATTTCAAATAATTCGGCCAATATTTCTCAGTCGGCCAATATTTCAAATAATTCGGCAAATATTTCTCAGTCGGCCAATATTTTTCAGTCGGTCAATATTTTGCAGTCCTAGTCAGTCAATATTTCGTCGGCCAATATTTCTCAGTCGGCCAATAATGCTCAGTCGGCCAATATTTCTCAGTCGGCCAATATTTCTCAGTCAGCCAATATTTATCAGTAGGCCAATATTTATCAATCGACCAATATTTATCAGTCGGCCTATATTAATCAGTCAGCCAATATTTTTCAGTCGGCCAATATTTCTCAGTCGGCCAATATTTCAAATAATTCGGCCAATATTTCTCAGTCGGCCAATATTTCAAATAATTCGGCCAATATTTCTCAGTCGGTCAATATTTCTAAGTCGGCAAATATTTCTCAGTCGGCCAATATTTTTCAGTCGGTCAATATTTTGCAGTCCTAGTCAGTCAATATTTTGCAGTCTCTGTAGGTCAATATTTTGCAGTCTCAGTCGGTCAATATTTTGCTTTGCAGTCTCAGTCGGTCAATATTTTGCAGTCAATATTTCACAGCATTGTTTGATTTGAAGTGAAAACATAACAGCAGATACATCTATAAAGTGCTATACATACCGTTACATTAATATGAAGAGCGTTATCCGGTACGTTGAGTGTGAAAGATACACGGCCATGTGGATCAGTTCTCCTCATCTCCAAGTCCTCTAGGATCACTGGTCCATCAGATGTGTCTACTATGGCACTTACTATGACATTCAATTGTGTGGCTGGTTCCCCGTGGCTATAAAACACATCAGCCTGTAAAAACGGTAGGGAAAGGAAATGGAGATCATAAATAGACAGCATTGAGGCAGCAAGATAGCTTTGAATATAGACTTTAATTGACTTGACTTGAGGTACTTCGTGAAAGAATTGACTTGACTTGAGTCATATCTTGTCATGCGAGTGCAACAACATTGTATCTGCATTTTGCTATACTTGCAGGAGAAGCATTTTCATGTTTTACATAATTATTGAGTATTTTAGTAACCATATTATGTTATGGAAGTATAACAATATTTTCTTTGATAATATAAATAGAAAATCTTGGGTTAAAAATGAGTACTGTAATTAAAAAGTTATTGACATTTTTTAATATCGTATCTGCACTAGCAAATCTAGTGAGTGTAATAACATTATAAGTGACAGATACAACAGTGGCGTTGCTAGGTTTTTCATATGGGGGAGGGAGGCAAAAAAGAAAAAAGTCAACTTTTTGGAATTGTGACATGGTGTTCCCTAAACTAGCACGATAAAACGGGCATTCAAAAACTGACGGTACCAATCCTAACCGACAGTCCAATCTCAACCGACAGTGCCATTCACAACAGCCGGTGCAAGTCTCAACCGACAGTGCCAATTTCTACTGATGCAACTCTAATATTGGGGGGGGGGGGGGGGGGGGGGTGATCGCCCCCTTCTGGCTACACCACTGAGATACAATGTTATTGCACTGAGAAAACTTGAGAACAGATGGGAGAACAGAATGCAACAACATCGTTAAGAGGTAGATACGATATTAATTGCACTCAGAATGTTATGAAAGCAGAGTGCAATACTGACGTAAGTGGTAGATACGATGTTATTGCATGCAACCATAAAATTGTAGTGCACATACAACATTGTTTTTAATTAATTAAACATTAATTAATTTGCTTTAGATCTTCAAAATTAGCTTAAAATGTGATTACCTACTCTTTCAAAATATGTAAAAAGTCAATTTTGCCAAAAAAGTCACTTACAGTGTTGTTGCACTCGCACAACGATCTGTTTGTGACTTGACTTGTGACTTGAGATTTAGTGAAGAGGTCACAACACTGCCTTCAGGATATTTGTTTTTTAAGCAAAAAAGCTAAAAATCCATTGAAAAAAAGAAAATGCGGCAAGGCACAAAAAACACCTGTTCTACGGGCAAACCGACCTCTCAGATAGGTAAATCAGTAGGGCGGGTATTATTTTTGTTTCCAACATTTTTGTGACAATTTTAGTGAATTTCAGCAATATTTGAAATCTAAAACAAAATCAAAATATTTTCAAAATTGTCCACACAAAAAAAATCAAAACTTTTTCGAAAAAGTGCAGATATAGATAAAAAACGAACAGAAAAAAAAAAAAAAAATTAGGAGTCATTTTCACTCGTAAAATCTGAAGCACTACAGATGTGAGAAATAGTTGCATATCAATTTACCTTAACCTCAAACGGCAGATTTTTCTTGAAATATTTCATGGTCTCGGCCCAGCTGAACACAAACGGGCTATTCACAAACTCTAAGACAGAATTGTTGGCGCTCTCTATCTTCCCTGTGGCGCCCTCTATAATGAACGCTTCGATGTGGAGTTTCTTGCCGAGGAATTCATCAAAATCCTTTGAGCCCTTGACGTCACTCAAGGAAAGAGTGTGTATGGCCTGGTTATTGCTGTTTAGCTGCAGATTAAGGATGAAAGTCAAAGAGTAATGCCTCAATGAACTTTTACTCTCAGTGAAGCAAATCAACAATTTGTTAGTGTTCAGAGGTATAATAATTGTGATGCTGCACATCAAAAGGGGGCACTTTGCAGCTGTGTTTTTCAAGATATATATCAAAAGGAACAGAAAAAAGAAGAATTTAAGAGTCCTTTTCACTTGTAAAATCTTAATGCCTTGATCAATGTCCCCTTTAAGCTTAAAATGCTCTAAAAGCACACATAATAAACTTAAAATTGACTTCACCTGCAAAGTCCCCCCTTTTGCTGCATCACAACATGTGACCCAACATGAGTAAATGAGGCACAATGCGGGAGTAGCTAATAACAAATAACAATAACAATATAGTGCTTATAAAGCACTGTTCTAAAATATTCACAGCTCTTGAAGGTGTATGTTCCGATCACTTTAGCTTTCCCCCCCCGCCCCCCATCAACATATTTTGATATTAGAAGAAATATCATATATTTGTTTCATTATTTCTTTAAAATTTTGGTGCAGATCTGTCCCATTAAGCAGTTATAGCAGTTAATTCGGACAATGACATTCACTGATGCTGGACTCGAACCCACAATCTCCCGTTTACTAGAACCATTCAGTTGGGATGAAATTCTCTTTTATACTGTATTTGCATTTATGCTCATCCTTCTGTATATATTTGGGTATTCTAACAGTAGTTCATCACTACACTGTTCCAGTTGGGACTGATTTCATATATTGTATATAATTAAAACTAGTTGATAAACATTGCGTTAAACCTACCGATACATTGGCTACATCTTTGATCAATTCCAAACTTCCATCTTCATTCAGCAAGCTGTATTTAATTCGGTAGAAACCTTTGACTCTCTCGCCAAATACATACCTGGAAATAATCGACATTTATTAAAGGTTACATTCAGTGATGTCAAAAGAAATATTGTCAGATTTTAAAAATCGAGTTTCAATCAACTGGGTCAGATATGAAGTACTACAAGTGTAAATGTTTGGCTACATTATATTTTCACGCTCGAATAAGCTACAGCAAAAATAATAACACACAAATATATCTTTTGCATATAGGTCTATCTGATGAAGCTACAAATCACAAATTTTTAATCACACAGAACAGTTCAAAATCGGCAAAGCACAAAAAAGTTAATCGTGCAAAATTGCCACTTGTACATACAGTAATATACCCGCAGAAAATGGTTTGTAAACAATTTGGAGGGTTGTATGGGTTTTGCACAAGACCGGCTATATCCTTCCGGTTGTGAGTAACTACATCAGGGACACTATTAATTTTGGGATAGGAAACTCCTATACCATGCATAGGTAAATAACTGGTGGCGTTTTCTGATCACTGAAGTCATTATACAACAGCGCCAATTAATGGTCACACGCAGACTGAAAGGTTGCGTCAATGAAAATATGCAAGAAATATATGTAGACTAGTCCCTCGAGTCCCATTTGGGGGCTTCCTACGTGGTTTGTAATATTTTGTAAATATATGTATTATTTAAAATGTGTTATTGTTGTTGTTGTTGTTGTTGTTGTTGTATTGTTTTTGTTGTTGAACCATTTATTTTATGTGTGACACTGATGTAAAAGTGCACAATTCTTCGGGAATTTTCAAACAATTCCGTGTAAACTTCAATTAAGTCTATACCTAAGTGAGCAGAAGACAAACAGCGCCAAGAGCGCGAAATATGATCACACACAAAAGATAAAGTTCCCGGATGAAGTAGCTTCCGATTGGCAATTTGAGTTTCACACCCTAAGGCTAATATAATGAAAGTTCCATTTTCCTGTTCCCCTACCGACCTAACTTTTCAGTTTTACCAAAACTTTCATTATTTTGTGCAAAAATTAAATTTTCTGACAAACTTGAATAAAAATCAAAAATTTTATTGGCTCAAAATACCAGACATCTTCCTGTTGATTTTTCAGGGATTTTAATGGCAAGTGGTGTCATGGTACATGGTTAATAATTAAATTGTTTGTATTACCTACTCAGATTTCAGATGTAATAGACGTTGACATATTTCAGACAGATTTGATGACATTTTCAATAACACATAGACAATGCTTCCTTAATTGTTTTTCAAAGTGTTAAAGTGTTAATTAAGGTGTAATATATACGAATCAAAAGGTAGTTTAGTAGTTAACACCCCTTACAGATGCAATAATGAAATTGAGTGAAATAATGAATAATGAAATAGACACCTACCCACTCTTTTAAAAATATGAAACGGGAAACTTGGTATCATATTTCATTAGCCTAAGAGAGAGCATAACAAAAGCTCATAACACAGTTTTCGAGAGACATTTTTTACCAAATGATTTGACTGAGTGTGCCTTTAACACTTTCCACGCGTCTATACAAAAAAGATTTTTCAGAAACCTTTCCAAGTCTATCTCAAAGATTACTGAACCAATACTAGGTATGTTTGTACTTCTCTCATGGCGATTCTAAATATAGTAAATGAAATCCAATAATTTTGACATTTTTGAAACATTTTGTGAAATGTTGGAATGTCGTCTGCAGCCGCCTGCCGCATAGATAGTGTTAAACATGAGTGGTTAATGGATAAAACTATTAGCTATAATCAAAACAAATAATTGTCGATCATGGCGTCACAATTCTATCAGGGTCCCATGCGCCTGGCACGTATTGCGGCGGCTGGTGCGCCTGTTGTTTTGGAGTGCCAGTGCGTTGCAAGACCGTGTTCAACCTTTGAATGAACGCAAGCACTCAGCCTCATCGCGCTTTGATAGATCATTATTTGTTTTGATTAAAGCAATATCAACATAAGACAGCGTCAATTTAAATTCATGAATGGACCATATACAGCTTTCACAAATCTGACAACAATTTCCGCATCATTTTGCCAATGTAAAAGAGTGAACCATTTTTGTTTAGGAGTTAGAGGTGACTGGTTCAAATCTGCCTGGGGGTGCTGATATTTTAGTCTCAGCTGATATTGATTAGTGGGGGAAATACTTACTCTCCCTGCACCACAGTGTTGACTTGTTCAGACGATGGTAATATGTATTGGACAGGCTGCACCACAATCTTCACAGAAAAAGTTGGAAGCACTGTATAAAAGAATAAATTAACATCTATGTATAAATAGAATTACATCATCATATGAGATTGAAATAACAAAGTTTGGATATAGTATAATTTAGGTCACAGCCCTGCATCAATTCTTTGACAGAATCCCCATTGCATGATATATTTGTGATATACCCATGTAACACCCATGTGATACCCATGTAATAATCATGTGATACCCATGTAATACCCATATGATACCCATGTAACATCAATGTGATAGCACCATGTGATACATGTAACACCCATGTGATATCCATGTGATACCCATGTAAAACCCATGTGACACCCATGTAAAACCAATGTGATACCCATGTAACATCAATGTGATAGCACCATGTAATACATGTAACACCCATGTGATATCCATGTGATACCCATGTGATACCCATGTGACACCCATGTGATATCCATGTGATACACATGTGACACCCATGTAATACCAATGTGACACCCATGTGATACCCATGTAATACCCATTTGATACCCATGTAACACCCATGTCATACCCATGTAACACCCATGTCATACCCGTGTGACACCCATATGATACCCATGTAACACCCATGTGATACACATGTAACACCTGTGTGATACCTATTTGATACCAATGTAACACCCATGTGATACCAATGTAACACCCATGTGATACCCATATAACACCCATGTGATACCCATATAACACCCATGTGATACCCATATAACACCCATGTGATACCCATATAACACCCATGTGATACCCATATAACACCCATGTGGTACCCATATAACACCCATGTGATACCCATGTGATACCCATATAACACCCATGTAACACCCATGTGATACCCATGTAACACCCAAGTGATACCCATGTAACACCCATGTGATACCCATGTAACACCCATGTGATACCCAATGTAAAACCCATGTAACACCCATGTGATACCCATGTAACACCCATGTGATACCCATGTAACACCCATGTGATACCAATGTAAAACCCATGTAACACCCATGTGATACCCATGTCATACCCTTGTAACACCCATGTGATACCCATGTGACACCCATATGATACCCATGTTACACCCATTTGATACCCATGAAAACACATACCCATAAAACACCCATGTGATACCCATTTGCTACCCATGTAACACCTATGTGATACACATGTAACACCTATGTGATACAAATGTAACTCCCATGTGATACCAATGTAACACTCATGTGATACCAATGTAACACCCATGTAGCACTCATGTGATACCCATATAACACCCATGTGATATCCATGTGATACCCAAAGAGATAAAACCTGTTCTACTGGCCTGACCAAAAATGTTGTTTCATTTTCATTTTATTTTCATTTTTTGGGAGGGGGCTGCCACCTTATGAGATATATTTATACGCTTATTTTGCCCATGTTGCTAAATTAACGAACACTTACCATATTCTTTTACAAGGAACTGTATTGTCGAGTTATGTTGCATCTGAAAAAGATAAGATGAACATTTTAGGATTGTCATTTATTTGTTGCTATCTCATAAATTGGGATATGTCAAATTTAATAGTAGCATCTTGTTTTTCAACCTACTGCCAGTAAAGGGCAATGGAACAATGACTTGTTTAGGGGCTGTCATTGTCAATGGGAGGGGGACAAGGGGTCATAGAAGAGATACACTGGGCTCATTAATTTACATTAAAAAGGGTGATCGTGATTTTTCTAAACATTTTGCAATGCACTCTTTAAAACATTTCCCCCAAAAGTATCTAGCAAACAAAAGTCTAACACAAGTTATGCCACGATGGAAAGGAGGAGGCTACAGAAATTGGTGATGTTTTTCAGCACATTTGTGACCCCATGGGTTGTTATGGGTCATTAAAAACATTCCATGTGTATCAAATGCATATCACACATGTGTCCCATACACATCACATGCATGTCACATACATGTCGCATACACATTACATGCATGTAACATACACACCACATGCATGTCACATAAACATCACATGCATGTCGCATACACATCACATGCATGTCGCATACACATCACATGCGTGTCGCATAAACATCACATGCATGTCGCATACACATCACATGCATGTCTCATACATATCACATGGATGTCACATACATATCACATGCATGTCTCATACACATCACATGCATGTCGCATACACATCACATGCATGTCACATACACACCACATACATGTCGCATACACATCACATGCATGTAACATACACATCACATGCATGTCACATACACATTACATGCATGTAACATACACATCACATGCATGTCGCATACACATTACATGCATGTAACATACACATCACATGCATGTCACATACACATCACATGCATGTCACATACACATCACATGCATGTCACATACACATCACATGCATGTCACATACACATCACATGCATGTCACATACACACCACATACATGTCGCATACACATCACATGCATGTAACATACACATCACATGCATGTCACATACACATCACATGCATGTCGCATACACATCACATGCATGTCGCATACACATCACATGCATGTCTCATACATATCACATGGATGTCACATACATATCACATGCATGTCTCATACACATCACATGCATGTCGCATACACATCACATGCATGTCACATACATGTCACATGCATGTCGCATACACATCACATGCATGTCACATACATATCACATACACATCACATGCATGTCACATACACATCACGTGCATGTCGCATACACATCACATGCATGTTACATACACATCACATGCATGTCACATACACACCACATGCATGTCACATACACATCACATGCATGTCGCATACACATCACATGCATGTCACATACACATCACATGCATGTCGCATACACATCAAATGCATGTCGCATACACATTACATGCATGTCGCATACACATCACATGCATGTCACATACACACCACATGCATGTCACATACACATCACATGCTACATACACATCACATGCATGTAGCATATACATCACATGCATGTCACATCCACATCACATCCATGTCATATCCACATCACATGCATGTCGCATCCACATCACATACATGTCGCATACACGTCACATGCATGTCACATACACATTACATGCATGTCACATACACATCACATGCATGTCACATACACATCACATGCATGGCACATCCACATCACATGCATGTCACATACACATCACATGCATGTCACATACACATTACATGCATATCACATACACATCACATGCATGTCACATCCACATCACATGCATCTCACATCCATCACATGTGTGGCACATCATGCACATCAGTCCAGAAAACACAAAACATTACAATATCATATTGTTGACTTACTTCATGACCATAGTAAGCCACCACACTCCAGTTGCCTAATGCTGGCACGCCGGGAAATGCATATGTTTGAGATACAAAGCCATGTTCAGGTATTACGTTATCATATCTTTTCACGGTGATCCCTTGTGGAGTCTGAATCTCTATCCGCACCTGTATGATTGGACCAAATCAAATTTTACATTTGTAAGTCAAACGCAACTGACTGGTGGTAGTCTTACATGTAGATGGGCGAGTCCATGAAAATGTGATGGAAGTATGGAACGAACAAAAAAAACTGAAAATTGCTCCAAAAGCTTTATTTTTACCTTTATGTTGTTCTAACTAAGCCCATGCAAAGGTTCAGGAAAACTTGGAGGTCTGTTTCGGCTGGTGTACTTGAAAAAGTTCAATTGTTGTCTATGGGACTTTTAATTTTGTTTTGTCTTTGATCAAACAGGGTCATTTTTGAGGCACTATGTATATCTTAAACTTACCTATTTAATGTTAATGTTTAATTTATTTTTGTTTTGTCTTTTGTTACTCATGTTACTGTGTGTTTTTGTTTTTTGTTTGTGATAGCGCATAGGGACTTAATTGTGTTATGCGCTCAATAAGTATGGTTTTATTATTATTATTATTATCATTTAATGCTTTTGTAATGGAAATGAGTAGAAGCCCTGTGGCAATTTAGATGAATTTATTTGTTCTGGGTTCAGAACAACACTAAACAAAACTAAATCAAATTCATGAAATTGACACCAAATCTTCTGATGGTGGGAATTAGTTTTATGTGTAAGCATTACTTATGCCCAAAAATCCTGCCAAAATCGTAACTTCTGCCAAAATTAGGGGTTCCCATTTCAGATGATCTCTCAAAAATGTCTTGATATGTTTGAATTGAGCCAATCAGGTGTTAGAATATGGTATGAAATCTTGTCAACAAGGAAATTCAATTATTTGGCCAAATAAAAATAAAAACTAGTTTCTCATCCCAACTTTTGAGAAAAAGATGTGATGAGGGCACTTGTTTAAAAAACAATTACAAATCACCATTACCAGCATGGTATTGCCGGATTGGTTGCGTAACTCCCGTAAAATATTTTTATTTCATAGTTCTGTGGTGTTGGTTAACACAAAACCTGCTTTAAAGTGCTCATTGGACTAAAGACTAAAAAAATGCATCTATTACCAAGATGTCAGCTTTCTAAATATTCTAACAAAAGAATTATGGAAGAAATAAAGATGAAGAAAACACCATTACAGAATTCCTAAAAAAGGAAGCATGTGGGGACAAGAAACTACTTTATTTTTTTACTTGGCCTTTAAGTGCATACTTATTGAGTGTGTTTTTATCCAATTTCTTATTTGGTCTGGCAGCTTTCAAGATGACAACAATAGGGACTGAAGGTAAAGATTTAATTGACTGTGAGGAATAGGGGTCAGAGGTTAGGGGTCAGAGGTTACGGGATAGAGAGGTTAGGGGTTAAGTAGTGATAATATCTCACCTGTTCTTCTGATGGTCTCATCTGTTGATTCACGGTAACCAGTCGAATATTAACTGAAACGGAGGAGAGAGAAAAAAAAATTACTTTAAAACAAACAGATTTTCTTCTTTTAAAGTAACTGTTTAGCAAGCTAGAAGTAGGACATAAGTTCAGAGCAATATTTGTCTTGCCAAGTTTGAGTTATGAGTATATGACACAGGAGTAAAAGGACACAACAGTGTTATCATTATACAACAAGGATATATACACCATAAGTAGACTGTCACATACTTGGACTTTTAACCTTTCATAAAATATTTGGGGAAAACCCCGGCCAAGATAGTAATCGATCTGTTGGCAAGCTTGTCAATATACATCCTGTTTTGACTATTGTTTGACCATGTGATGTGATCTGGGCATGAAACCCAGGGGGGGGGGGGGGGGGCACTCAACTTTTGTTTTTGGTAGGGGTGTGCCGCACAGGGTCTCAAAAAGGGGGGCTACAGAACTGAACTGAGTGGATTTTATGATGAAAAATAGGGTCTTAGGAACTGATTTTTTCAAAAAGTAGGTCTTGAGAACTGGCCTATAGTTCAATTTTGATTAGCAAGAATGCAAATTTTCGATTTATTTTTTGGTTTTAGAGCAAAATTTGGGGCTTTGGAACGCAAAATTTCGCGATTTTTGAATTTTCAATAAAATCGGGGTCTTAAGAACTGATGCAGGCTCAAAAGGGGGGTCATAAGAGCTAGCAGCAGAGGGTGAAAAGGGGGGTCTTCAGCGCGGCACATACCTATACCCTTTTCCAATGTCAGTGCCCCCCCCCCCCCCCCCGACATGAAACTAGTGTTCTAGCTTCATAATCTGGGAAAACCGTCGTCGGATGTCGCCAGATGTGAAATAGAGATAGGTATAGGTATTTCAATACTTTGTATCACCTTTTATGAAGTTTCAACTTCAAAAACTTATTGAAGTCCCTTTTCTGATTAACTTTATGAATGTTATTTTATTGGGGGGATCACTCAGATACTTTTTTGGTAGGAAGGTGCTGCCAGTAAAATGAAAATTGACCCAAACATTCACCAATTTTCGGGGGAAATGGACCCATATGTTTACCAGAGAGTCATAATTTTCATATATATTTGACAGATTTTGCTAAAATTTCTGTGAAAAAACAGCCAATTTAAGGATTTTAGACCCATAATCCTACCAAATAAAAATGGCTATGAAAAGGGGTCATTCATTTACCAGACGGGTAAAAATGGGACCCTATTTAGCGGCACATCCCCATGACCTCATACCCACTAAGTACCCCCCCCCCCCTGGAATATGTATCTTGTTTGGGCTGTTTTCATAATTTCTTGGTTTAGAGCTTTTTACATTATCACAATCATCATTCACTCAAAATGTTTATGTATAGGGACCTCAGAAAAATGGTCGAAACAGTTCTGTAATCAGAGTTTCAGCTTCCTTATAAATATTTCCAATATATGAAAAATTTCACTACATGGAGGGTTTTCCCAGATAATTAACTTGTTCCAACTTATCCTAGAAAACCTTCATTTTGAGGTGTTGCTTTTAATTCTTAAACAGCTTAGAGAGTTTAAGTAATCCCATTGGTTCTCAGAGACATCGGCGACATTTAGATGAGGCAATTGAACACGGAAGGTGGGGCTTACGTTTTAACAGTGCGTCCGAAATTCACAAATCACAATGCATGGTTTGCTTCATAACGCGCACGCGACGCGACGCTTACACATGGTGAACTCATCGCATGGGATTGGATGGAATGTTTGTGAGTTATTCGATCCTATCTAGCAGAGGTAAAAGTTGATAAATGTGGACAATAAAATGTACTTATTTCTTTGATAAATGTCTAAAGTCGATTGTTTAAGAATGAGAATAAAGGTATTGTTTTTAGACCGTACCCGTGTTATATGTGTGGTGGCATGGGAAAACCCTTCACATGGTCTTTTTTTGTAACTTGGTTTTTTTCTTTGGCAGAGAGCTTCATACTCTACTGAGTATAGGACTGTTTACATTTTTCAGAAATTCCATTTAGAACTACAGTTATAGTATTTTAAAGTCGGCAAGTTTAAACGCAATACTAAAAATTGAAACTGACAATTCAAAGGTGTACACAATATCTTTTAAATGCTCTAATAATAATAAAACTACATTGTTATTGTTATATCACACAGAATAGCTTGTCATATGAAAAGGACTTTTGATATGAACCTAGTTTTATTGCGATATTATTAACAATTGTAAGTTCTACACTTTCAAATCCTTTACAATGCATTGTCGGAATTCACAAGTGGTTACCATGGTAACAATGACATTTTACGTAAACATAGCATTTTACACATAAAATTTGATAAACAAGGTTCAGAAAAGTACTAAAATAAACTTTAAATTTATTTGAGTACTTTTCTGAACCTTGTTTATCAAATTTTATGACGTCTGGAATTTCGCATAAAAAACTCCTGGAGACTAAAGTTCAAGGTATATTCTCTATCTTGGGACCAAAGTTGGAAAATTGACTTGGAACTCATTTGTAAGAAATATTTTGGTATGACCCAGATATCTAAATATTAACACTAGCGACATCCTACGGGTTTTCCCATACCACCACACATAATTATTGTCTGACATAAATGCGTTCGGTAGTAGTATTTTTTGCGTCGTGTTCTACTTAAAGAGTTACTCTGGAGATATTATTTTTGGGTGTTATTTCATACTAAATTAAAAATTCAGAGTCACTGAAACATTTTCCCGTTTAAATTATTGAAAACAGCCGACGGAAAAGTGTTGAATTCTTAGTTTGAAAGTTGCTTTTTTCGCTCTAAAATAAGTCTACTAGACGGAATAGCCAAAAACTATTTATTGCGGCGTACAAACAGAGGTCATCGTGTGACGTCATAGAAAGTAGAAAAAAATCATATCGAAACAAATTACAATCGCTGTCAGCCAACTCCCCTCCTGGTGTAGTGGTTAGCGTACAGGACTCATGAACAAAAGGTTACAGGTTCGAATCCCGGTGTTGTAGAATTTTGCGTATAAACCTTGTTTGATATTTTTTCGACAAAAGAAATATATTGTATATCAGTTTCAATCTAAATGTTGATAACGGAAAATAAACAGACTAAGGTACTGCCGACACGGCAGCCACACACGGCAGCTTGTGTTGGTTATCACTGGAACTGGTAGGCTAGCAGCAGCAGCCTGTTAAATTTTCGCTAAGCAGTCTAGTCGTTTTATCTCGGGAAAAGATCGTTTTCTTTTTTCTTTGCTTCTAAGCTTGAAATTATGTAAAAATATCGAGAAACCTGTGTGTGTGTACAATACAATACAAAGGAAGGCTTCTTAAAAAACTTAATATCAACAAACAGAAATAACTGATTTATATTTTAAATTGCAAGGACGCTAAAGTTTTATTTTATGTATTACATTCAAAATGAACACTGAACTCAGACCGTATAATTTGTGAACCTGGCAAGTATTGAAACTGATATACAATATATTTCTTTTGTCGAAAAAATATCAAACAAGGTTTATACGCAAAATTCTACAACACCGGGATTCGAACCAGTAACCTTTCGTTCATGAGTCCTGTACGCTAACCACTAGACCATGAGGGGAGTTGGCTGACAGCGATTGTAATTTGTATCGATATGATTTTTTTCTACTTTCTATGACGTCACACGATGACCTCTGTTTGTACGCCGCAATAAATCGTTTTTGGCTATTCCGTCTAGTAGAGCGAACTTTCAAACTATAGATTTCAACACTTTTCCGTCGGTTGTTTTCATTACTTTAAACGGGAAAATGTTTCAGAGATTCTGAACTTTTAATTTATTACGAAAAAACACACCAAAAAAATCTCCCAAGAAGCTCTTTAAAATAATACTATCGTCTGCATTTATGTCAGACAATATAACACGGGTACGGTCTAAAATCAATACCTTTATACTCTAATTCATACACTCTTCGTAGTGTTGAGCCAATCAGAAAGCAAGACACTAAAATATGTGGAGTGCATTGAAAGTGTCTAATGCACTCTGCGTGTATGCTGTTCAATACACGCTTTGTTTTGATTCATTGTTCAGGCATCGTAAGTGTTGATTTTCACTGCGGGTGTTAGCAAAGTTAGTTGTTAACATGTTTTATTCGTTATTACATAGATCATATTATGCTCAAATTGTGAATTTTGATTTGTTTAGTGTCGTGTATATGGCTCATTCCATGAAGTTCTGGTATTTGGTAAAATAGCAGTTTTTGGGGATTTAAGTCTGGTTATAAACTGTTTTACTCTATGTGTATATCAATATTTTTATGTGTCAAAGAACAGTAATAGGTTGTAGTTATGTATCATAGAAAAAAAATTAAAAATCGACCCTTCCTTGAAGAATTTTTTTTTTAAAAATAGGGTGGTGTCCAAGACCATTTTTGCTAAAAAACGTGACATGGAAAAGGCAACAGTTAATATGAGTTTTATGTAGGCAAAAATATCATAGAATTGCTTGGAAATCGATTTGATTAATAAAAGATACATGTATTCATAGTTTACTGACCAAAACACCTCGTCACGCTGGACTGATTTTTCACCCAAGCAACATGAAAATTGCCTTTCCGATGCTACGCACGGTGTCCACAAAATATACACATAGCATCGGGAGTTTTCATTGCTGAATGGAGGTAGTTCTCTATCATAAATTTCTAAATTATTTTCCAAAATTAAGAGCATTTATCAATTGAAAACTATGGCAAATGAGAATAAACTTCATGAAGAACATTCCATATATTCATGAACAAGTATACCGTGCCGTGTGCATGGTGTCCTAACCATAAAATGTAGCATCATGATAAACATCCTATGCAATTTGTGGGAATCCCCCCCCCCCCCTGGAGATAAATAAAACATTCCATATTTCTTTTGTAAGGATAGAGGTCAATAGCTATCAGGTTTGTTTGGAATTTGCCACATGTGGGCTAATTTTATCAAGGTTTCAGTCGCTGGTGTCCAGTTGTAGCATCGGGACTTTTATGTAGCATCAAAATGTAAACATTGGATAGTTTTGAGAATGGTAAGTGTGATTGTAATTATTTCTTAATGTTGCTTGTATGTCTGTATTTATGAATGCATTTTTATTGAAAGGGAAACACTGAATCAGAATTTCTTTTCATGTTATGATATTAATTTTGAGTCACGGACGCCATAATAATTTGGCGTCCATGTAGCATCGGGCATAGCATGGGCAATATTTTGCTTGGGTATCGTTATAGTTCGTTGTTTTTTTGTTGTTGTAGAATCACATCATTAATAAACTTTGAAATTAATAATGAATTAGTTTTTGCTCTTTTAATGCTAATAATATAGCTTATCAATACGATGCTACATGGACACCATGTCCATGTAGCATTTCATAAAATTTGCCTAATTAGACTAAAACAATTACCCCATTCGCAATTATCCATCACCCAAAACATTCAAAACATTGCCTACATTTTACTACACTTTACAGGAAAAAAGGCATTATTATGAGAGATGTATCTAATGAAATATATTAATACACAATGCTACATGGACACCATTTCCATTAGCATTTCACTGAATTCACAATAAACATTCCCTTATTTTAGTTTTATTTACTATAAATAAAACAAATAATTGTTGATCATTTAAGTTCTCTATCCTTTGCTATTCTTTTTCATGTTAAATGAATAATAAATAAAATACTCCAGCATGATTTTAATATAAATATTTTCCTGCAACACAAAAAGTGCAACATGAATAAATAATCTACTCCAATATCAATACACAATGTTCCATGAAGATACTAAGCCATAGGGTTTATTTTGTTTTGCTTTGCAGGTTCTTGACATTAATTTAAGACATTTCTATCGTCCTGGAATTTATGGAGATGAAGACAAGGAACCCATCATTTTCAAAAACTAGTACCTTTCCAAAGAAATCCATCATGGCAATTAAATTATTTTTTTGCAAACTGACTTTTTAAGTGATCAAATTTTTCAATCATCTTTATCAATAATAGAGGATGATTCAATCAGAAACGACTCAAACGAGCAAAGAGACTAAGATCACAAAGGGTACTTTAAGAACAACACTGCATGAAGTTTGTTTCAGTGGACATCTTAAGTTTCTTTGATCAATGGTGTATTGTTATTATGTAATTGTAAGAAATAGTGTCTGTGTAGCATAGGTAATTATGTTTTATGCTTCATGGCAGGTTATCTTTTTGTGTAATTTGTAGTTTTACAATCCATGTTATTAATTTTATCGTGTGCTTATAACATAAAAAGTTAACATCATAGTACATCCTCTCTATTGATCTGAAAAAGATGCACCTGTTCAAGCTATTCCAAATATTTTAGGGCACGGTGTCCATGTAACATCGTAATACTTAAGTACACAGAAAAGGTAAATTTTACATGAACAGTGTTTAGATAAATTTCAAGCAATTCACTCTGTGTATCTACTTGATATGATGAACAAGTAAACAAACCATTCACACTCAAATAATTGTAACAGTATGAATAGTCTTATTATTAACAATGTTACAAGACGCGGTGTCCATGTAGAATCGGTAGTGCATTTTATAACATTATACAGGTAAATAATACTTCATATACTTACTTTATGACTATAATGTAATCAATGTGCATGGTTTATAGAGTACTTTACATCAAACAAATATTGATATGTACTTTATTTAAATTCATTATACAAATTGCAAAATAAAGAGTCACTTTTCAATGAGTTTTTACATAAAACAGTTAATCTACGATGTCTTGTTCGTTAAGTTATGTTCAACCTAGACAAATCTGGTTTCTTTTCATGTATTTGTGGTTCCAAGTAGTTAATTGAGGTATAGAAACTTGGCCCACATCTTAAGCTAATTTATTAGAAAATGATATGGAAATGTGAAATGGTGTCCATGTGGCATCAGGATTTTTGGAAATGTCATCCAACTGTTGAACATGTGCGGTTATTTTACACCAAATGTTACATTAAAAAAAACAGTTCTACATTGGACTTTGGTAAATGTAGAACCTAAAAAAGAAGAAAGAGTTGGAAAATATCCATTTTGAAAATTTCACTTGGATGTCACATAATATGCCCCAACTTCATGGAATGAGCCATATGAATTAGGTCAATACATGCGGATGTTTTGTTGACGTCTCGAAAAATTAAGACAAATCAATGCACTTGCGCAAAATATTGATACGCTCACAATAGCACTCCCCCTGCGGGTAGTGCCATTATTCACTCATCAACATCAGCGCACGAGCATTGATTTGTCTAATTTATCTCAAAACAACACATACGCATTTATTGACCTATAAAGTTGGAGTGTGGGTAAAGATTAGTCCACAAAGTAGTAATTTAGACCAAGGATCGGAAATTCTTTTCTTGGCGATGAATTAATTATTAGTCCTCAATAGTGGCTGACTGGCTGTATTATAGTATTACCAACATAATGCAGGACTGGTTGTGTAGGCTATAACTTGAAAAGAAATAGGCTTTTGTAAATATATATTTATCATATTCCTGGGGTTGATTTTAAACACAGAAGCTGCTTTAAAATACTGGTTGGACCCATCAAGCAAATCTATCAACTACAGGGTGTCTCAATAAAAACCGTGCACGTGTTTACCCAACTTATTGACCATGAAATTCTAAAATTTGGTGTAACAATTGTATACATATTGATAGACTAAACGCTTAGCTTTCATATGCCGTTTAGAACTCCTAATTTGGTTTTGTCAATCCTGAGATATGATCAATTAACTAAAGCTACCTAAAATCGACGTTGTGCCACTTTTACAGAAAGAATGCTTATGATAAGCTCGTCCAGGGCGTTATAGGGCGTACAGGTGATCGCTTTTACATCCTCTGCGCTCATTTTGACGAAACCAAATTGAGGGTGCCACCTTACCCGGGGTAGGGTAAAGCCCTCAAAGTCCGATAGTAGGGGGGCTTGCCACCTTACAATTTTTTTTAATCGCCATTTTTAAAAATATTTTAATTGTATGGTCCTGAATATTATAGCATAGGCCTATGTTAAAAAAACCATTTCCCTCACTTAAGCAAAAAACTGGGTGAAATTCCGATATTTGGACCTTTTTTTGCGTAGATTTCTATTTTGGCCTATAATATTTCACTGTCCAGCGAATACGGCTGGATTTTGAGGTCGGGCATGTTTGGTGACGTCATGCGTGGGATGTTTGTACTTGTTTTGGTATGTATGGATAAAGGGAACCTCTAGCTGTACCATGGTACCCAAATAAGCATACTCTGCATTTCGGATTGGATTTTTTTAAGGGGGTGGTAACAAACCCCGCCCCCTCCCCTCTCCGGAGTAACCCTTTCTATTCATTGCAAACTGTAAAGTGGCACAACGTCAATTTTAGGTAGCTTTAGTTAATTGGTCATATCTCAAGATTGACAAAACCAAATCAGATGAAATAAACGGCATATGAAAGCTTAGCGTTTAATCTATCAATATGTATACAATTGTTACACCAAATTCTAGAAGTTCATGGTTAATAAGTTGGGTAAACACGTGCACGGTTTTTATTGAGACACCCTGTATAAACAGAACAGTTACGAATGGATAATCCCCTGATAATCCTGAAACAAGGATGTGCAAGGGAGTGCAGCTGAACTAGACATTTATTTTTCTTGGCCTAATAACTTGGCCCAGTCACCCCAGTACCAGGATGCCGGGACCAGGATGTCATAGGTTGTTTATTACAGCAATACTAGATCAACACACATCATGCGATCTATTCCTGTGTGTCATTGGCCCAGTCACCAAGTACCAGGATGTTTATTACCAACACTATTAGGCCTAAAAAAAGAAGAAGTTTGATTGGCGTAACATGACCAAAACAAATAGGGTAGGATTTTTTCAAATCACCTACTTTTGAACACTTGAAAGACAGCAGTACACACAAATCATAGCTCTAGCGTATTTAATTGCCGGGCAAAAATGTATCGTTGTGTTCAACAATATATCATTTCGATGGGGACTTAAAATAGCCGAAATTGAAAGCAAACAGTCAAAAACTTTAATACTTTGTTCAATTTTTATAAATATATATATATATATATATTTTTTTTTTTCCCCTCAAAATAATAAAAAATGTTCAGGGTCGGCGATGTATTTAGGGTCGGTCGGGTTACGCCAATCAAACTTCTTCTTTTTTTAGGCCTTAACCTACATCATTCAATCTATTCCCGGGTATCAATTAGACTTCACAAATATATCAAAATCCTTTCTTGTTCAGATCAGGTCTTTGTCATTTCCTTACTTTCAAAATGCAAAAAGCAACACTTCAACATCGGCTTGAATCCCAAACCTATTATTATAAGAGCCACTAGAACCGGCACTACAGTAACAAATGCCCCATAATGCAATGCTTTTTTTCTTATAAAGTACTTGAAATACAAAGGGGTGATTACTGTCAAAACTGTGTGCTATCTGAACGAGCCACCTAGGTATCTGGATGAATGGGTCTGGAGTGATAACCGCAATTTGCGGGATAAAGGGACTACATGTAGCTGTGAATAATAAAAGTCTTTGAGTCTTTACACACACATTTTTAGTGCGTAATCACACACAAATCAATGATTTCCTATACCTAGTGCAACTTTGCTGTTGTTATGCGCGGTCATTGAAATCGCCATAACTTTAAAAGTATCCATTCGATTTTGTTGAATGAGGTATCAAACTGCGGAGAAGGAATTTGCTCATTTAATGTATATCTCAGATTTTTGGTACCGATTATCTATTTTGAATTGGCCAACCTCAAAGCACCTGGTCAGGGACTTTATGTGCTAGGTGTAAAGTAACGCCTGGTCAAGACCCGCTTATTTGGAGGCTTGTTGAATCTACTAACCTTGTTGGTTTGGTGTATAGATTGGTTTGTCCGTTTGTATAAAAACATAGCCTGCTTTATAGCTAAGCAAGATGGGTGTTCCTTCTTCAAATGCCAGGGCGGGGTTCGTACAGCGAGCATGTAGGTAGACATACTGGGGTCATTACTAACCTTGTTGCTTTGGTGTATAGATCGGTTTGTCCGTTTGTATAAAAACATAGCCTGCTTTATAGCTAAGCAAGATGGGTGTTCTTTCTTCAAATGCCAGGGTGGGGTCCGTACAGCGAGCATGTAGGTAGACATACTGGGGTCATTACTAACCTTGTTGGTTTGGTGTATAGATTGGTTTGTCTGTTTGTATAAACACATAGCCTGCTTTATAGCTAAGCAAGATGGGTGTTCCTTCTTCAAATGCCAGGGTGGGGTCCGTACAGCGAGCATGTAGGTAGACATACTGAGGCTCATTAGGGTTGGTATTCTCTGGAACCATACCCGGGTTAACACGTAATGTGATCGTGTTGGGTTCATCTGAAAATCAATAAAGTATCAAGACATGTTTTAGCAATAAGACAATCAACCCTGTACAGGGTGAGTCAAAAAAACTGCAATAGTGAAAAGAAGCCATCTTGTTTTCAAAACCATGTTGATGTTTGAATTTTTTTAAACGTTATAATTTCATGTGAAAAAATAAAATCAATCACATTTTCCATTGCCTTTGGTGAACCATTTTACCCATGCACATATTTAACATGCTTGTCCACGAGACACCCAAACATGCATAAGATTGCAAAATGCATCTCTCATTAAAATTTGAAAATTCGATTTAATTTGTGTCGTAATTGGAATTAATTCATCCTTTCGTGTTTACATTGGGAGATAAAAAAATCAATGTTCATAACCCATGCTTTGATTGAATTGCTTATAATGTTCTAAATTTGAATTAAAAATGAAATTATTCCAAATTGGCATTGGCAGGATATTCAAATGTGAACATAAATGTGTGCAATTTCAATTGAAAATCACTATGCTCGTGGACAAACAAGTAAATCGGTTGTGCAGTTAAAAGACTCGCCAAAGACAAACGAAAAATGTGTTTGACTTCATTTCATTCTTGCAACGTTTAAAAAGTTGCAAACTTCAACTTGGTTTTGAAAACAAGATGGTTTCTTTCCACTATTGCAGTCTTTTTGACTCACCCTGTATGTTGCCAGGTCTGGGAGTAAATGATTCGGGAAGGTTGGAATCTGGAGGGAATTTTTAATCTTAACAATAAAGAAATATGTAAGAATTTGGAGGAAATATCTCATTTTTCATTAAAAAAATTACTAAGGCTTATGAAAGTTACAAGTTTCCTGTTATTTCTTTTTTGCTGAGTGAGGAGGCAATCTTTTACATTATTCATTATTTGATTAGATTTCATTGTTGACATGTAAATGCATGTTTGATCAACCCATATTGATACAGGGGCTTATTAATAGGCTACGATAAGCCTTGCTTTTGAGCAAAGTTCCCAGTCTCATATTTTAAAAAGTGAAAAATATGTCTGAAATTGCTAAATCTGGCTACAATAAAGTTTTGAAAATGAAAGTAAATTTAGTGATTTTTTTGGCAATATTGAAATTTAAACACGGGTGAAGAAAAGGGGACACGGGCAGGTAACAGGAAACTTGAGATCAACTTTCAGATGCCTAAGCCTTGAATTAGGCAATTGGCTTTAATTTGGAATATAATAAAGCCTTCACATTTTCTTACCCAACATGTATTTACATATTTACGCCTTTTCAAATATCCTTGAAATAGCTACAATTTAATTGGGGGTATTAAATGACGGGAAGGGGGGGGGGGGATAATTTTCGGAATCTGAATGAAGTTCTGCACTATATTTTAAAATTCTATTTTAATTCTCAAGAGATCAGATGAAGGCAAAATAATTTTGTAGCCAATGGCAAAATAAACTACACGAGCACAAGCTATAATACTGTATCATTATTATGATAGAACTACTTACTTTTCTTGACATTCACAATTGTAGTGTCAAACGTAGTTGTTCTAACTGGATGGCTCTGTAGTGAAACACTTATAGGGATGCCATTGGCTCCTGTAACTATATCCCCAAAAATGTTGATGACGATAGTTTCGTCAACACCGACACGGATCACATTGGGTGCAGATATGAAGTACCATTTATTATCGTCGGGACTGTAATACAAAAGAGGCAATACAAATTAATACTAGATCTAGTTCTGGTCTAAGACCAGGGCACCTTGATTTTTATGAGAAAATGATCCGTAGTGACCTTCCTGACCTTTTACCTGGTTATGATGATTGACTTTTATTCTTGCCTGATCGAACCAAACAAGATAAAACAGGTCTGATCTAATTCGCAGCATGTCTTGAGTTGACCCCTAGTGACCCCTTTTTGACCTTTGACCCGGTCAATATGATTGACTTATTTTCTTGGCTCATCAAACCAAACAAGATGCAACAAACCTGGTCTAAATCGGAGCATGTCTTAGCTTTTACCCTGTAAAGTTCTATGACCCCTTATGACCCCTGTGTGACCTTTGACCCCAAACTGTGAAGACCCTATGTAAGTCAGGTAGGAGGTCCTACTGACCAAATCTGGTGATTATAGCATGTAAACTGTATAAGGAGAAGCATTTTAAGTAATAGAAGTGAAAATTAACATTTTGACCCCTGTGACCCCAAATATTTTTTGATTTTAAAAACCGAACTATTATATATGCGTACGGTCATAAGGAATATGTTGACCAATTTTGACAATCCTAGGTCATTTCACTAAATTAAAACGGCGTTTAAGTGAAAGTCACGTTTTGACCCTTTATGACGCCTGTGTGACCTTTGACCCCAATCTGTGAAGACCCTATATGTAAGTAGGAGAAGCATTTTTAGTAATAGAAGTGAAAATTAACATTTTGACCCCTAGTGACCCCTTTTTGACCTTTGACCTGGTCAATATGATTAACTTATTTTCTTGGCTCATCAAATCAAACAAGATGCAACAAACCCGGTCCAAATCGGAGCATGTCTTAACTTTTACCCCTGTAAAGTTCAATGACCCCTAGTGACCCCTTCTTGACCTTTGACCTGGTCAATATGATTGATTTATTTTCTTGGCTCATCAATCCAAACAAGATGCAACAAACCCAGTCCAAATCGGAGCATGTCTTAACTTTTACCTCTGTAAAGTTCAATGACCCCTAGTGACCCCTTCTTGACCTTTGACCTGGTCAATATGATTGACTTATTTTCTTGGCTTATCAATCTAAACAAGATGCAACAAATTTGGTCTAAATCGGATCATGTCTTAACTTTTACCCCTGTAATGTTCAATGACCCGTATTGACCTCTTTTTGACCTTTGACCTGGTCAACATGATTGACTTATTTTCTTGGCTCATCAATTTAAACAAGATGCAACAAACCCGGTCCCAATCGTAGCATATCTCAAGTTTTACCACTGTATAGGTCAATGACCTCTAGTGACCCCGCATGACACGTCAATTTTAATCGCTGAGGATGCTGTATGTGCATGGACCCAAGGAATCTTTTGACCAATTCTGACATTCATAAGCCATTTCCTCTGAGACAAGAAGCATTTTAAGTGAAATGGTAAGAAAATCAACATTTTGACCCCGAGTGACCCCAAATATTTTTTAATTTTAAAAACCGTTCTTTTGTATATGCGTACGGTCAAAAGGAATATGTGGACTAATTTTGACGATCCTAGGTCATTTCACTAAATTGGAAATGCGATTTAAGTGAAAATCACGTTTTGACCTCTAGTGACCCCCCTGTGACCTTTGACCCCAAACTGTGAGGACCTGTAATGAAGGTCTGGTAGAGGGTCCTACTGACCAAGTCTGGTGATTGTAGCATGTAAACTGTAGGAGAAGAAGCATTTTGTAGAAAGGTTGCAAGAAAGAAGAAGAAGAAGCAGAAGCAGAGGAAACAACCGGCAGAGATACAATACCTCGATTTTTTGAAAAAATCAAGGTAAATATTAATCCTAGTTCGTTCAAGTAATATGAATAAAATATCAATAAGGTGACACAAAAAATCGGGTAAAATCCCTGTGCCAACTGACTAATACTGTTTTTAATTTTCAATTTTTGTAACAAATCGTTTTTTTTTTTTTTTTTCATACTTAATTTGTTTTAAAATGTCTAAAATTGTTGAAATTCACCAAAATGTTGAGAGAAAAAAAACGCACAAAAAAAACCACCCAATCGACTGACCCTACCTGAGAGGTCCGTTTGCCAGTAGAATAGTGGTTTTTTTTTGTCACCTACATATAAAGTTCAATAATTTCTCCAAGATTTCGAACAATTCCCACTTGTCAATTGTCATGCTATTGCAAAGGCGGCCCTTGTTATGAAATGCAGTAGCTCTGACACATAGAGCCATGAAATGAAATTCAACTGGACGTCAGATGTATTCATCAATACATTGTAATTTTCAACTTTTCTGAATAAAATTAGTCAAATTTTTGCTTCAGTTGCTGCGACCATTGACTGCCTACGTATGTTATCTCACTATAAATCTGTCTGGAAACGGGGGGTGTGTGTTTGTGTGTCTGTTATGTGCTTTTCAATTGCAACCCCTGCCCCTGGGTACCCGGAGATGGCCGGGACTTGTGCAAATTTTAAATTCCTTGCCTAAGTCCCGGCAAAGTCCCCGACGGGCGGGGCATACATCTTGAGTAATCCCCAGGCATTGATACAATCCCGAGTTTTCTTGGGCTAAATGACTGGCCCTTGACTCTGCTAATATATTGCAGAGCATGGTTTCTCACAATCCTATCGTCATCATGCTTCGTCATGTTCGCAGCACGAGTTGCATGCACACATTGGTTCAACATTTGGCAGGCATAGGTTACTATTTCACAGTATTCAATAAATTGCAGAGCTCTGAATGGATTAGATAACATCATAAAATGCTTCCAAAGTAGGCCTATGTGTATTCAATTACAATAGGCCTACTCACACATGGTTTGCATGTTGGCAATTGTTACAGAACCTTCAATGCCAAAATAATTGAATTAAAATATTCTAAAAAACGAAAAAAGGGCAATACCTTCTAGATTATCATAGCGCATGTCGCTGCTGAATACTCGCTATGTTATAATGGGCCTACTTTGTACTTGCATACTGAATTGGGCAGTTGAAACGGTTGAAAAAGCTCGGGTAAATCACGGCCAAACCCTGGCCCTCACTCGGCTAACGTAAATTGATACAATAAGTCCCGACAAACGCCCGGCCCCACGGGGACACATTTCGGGTCAAATCCCCTGCTAAAATGATGACAAAGTCCCGGCCATCCCGGTACCCAGGTGCTGGAGTTGCAATTGATAAGTGCATTATCCTTAGTGCTCCAGTAGTTTTGATCAAAGTGTCGCCTGCTTTGCATGAAATATAAAGGAAATAGTCGTCAAGGAAGTAAAGTACCGCCTATCAGGTGCCGAGTTTCACATACCGCTAGGATTCACTATTGGCCACCCCGTCAATAAGGTATGAATATGACGTCATGAGACTACGACTTTGTAGTTTGTGGCGCCGCGTTTTATAATTATATTCCACCGGAGTTTATTTACAACTCATGAACTCGAGTATTCCAGCAATTGACAACTCATGAACTCAAGTTACAAAACTCATGAATCTCATTTGCTCATACTCTGACTCACTCAGCCTGCGGGGACCCGAGCGTAGCGAGGGTATCCCGCTAGTCAGCATAAAAGTTTTAAAAAACTTAATAGGCCTACTGTACAAAATAAAGAGTTTAACAGGTTCGCCGTCGGACAAGTTTGGTTTTACGAATGCTGTAACAAATTGTACAAATTCTGGGGAGTTCTTTTAGTATACCCTCCACTGCATGTCTTCAATGGGGACTTGTAAAGAACGACCCATACACTTACACAGTGAGGAATACAAATAGTAGGGTATTCTAAAGCTTATCCAATTCTGGTAACAGTTCAGTAGCCTAAAAAAAGTGAAATAAAATTTAAGAAAGCTTATTTTTAGGCCTAAGAAGAAAGGCTAAATCAGTCCTAGCAGGTGGCCAAACTGTCAAGCCCTGGCAAATTTGCCAGTGCACTGGCAAATATGCCCGCTAAATGGGCATATTTGCCAGTATATACAGTTAATCCAAAAGTAGCGCTTCCACACAAAAAATGGCATATTCTACCCTTCATATATCAATTGTTTAACTCAATACCTAAATATTTTGTGTCGCTTCAAAAATATTCTTGGTTGCGTTTTGCCAGAAAAATGATGAAATTTCAGTCATTTTGTGGCAAGTGGACATTTTGCCAGTATTTAAAGTTAATCCAAAAGTAGCGCTTCCACACACAAAATGGCATCTACTATCCTTCATATATTGAAAGCTGAACTTGATACCAAAATATTTTGCGTCGCTTCAAAACAATTCATGGATACGTTTTACTAGAAAAAAGATGCAATTTCAGTCATTTTTGGCAAAAACTATTTTTAAAATTTCATTTTCAAGCTTTCATTGAAAGTGCACTATTACATTAACAAACAGGGAGTCCTCTACGCTTATTGTGTACTTATTGGTGTGATTCAACCCCCCCCCCTCCCCCCACCACCATCCCACATGCACAAACCCACTCAACCCCTACCACAAAGCTACTCCACCTTCCCACAATGCCCCCTCCACATCTAAATCACCCCTACAACCTCCCCTCCCCACCCACCCCCTTGACCATCACAATCCCCACCACAAACTCCCTCCCCTATCCATCCCCACCACAAATCCCCTCCCCTTCCCATCCCCACCATCAACCCCCTCCCTATACCTAACTTCACGTACCAATTGCTTGCAGTACCCCCTCCCCTTCCCATCCCTACCACAAACCCCCTTCCTTTCCCATCCCCACCACAAAACCCTCCCCTCCCATTCACAAAACCCCTCCCCCATCACAAAACCCCTCCCCCACCACAAAACCCCTCTCCCACCACAAACACCCTATCCACCCCACCCCACGGTCTACCCTCCCAACGCATCCACGCCACCACAACCACCTCCCCATCACAATCCCCCACCCTAACCCCCCTCCCCTTCCCAACTGCACCTCAAACCCCTCTCCCACCACAAAACACCTCTCCACCACAAAACCCCTCCCCCACAAACACCCTACACAGGCCCGTAACTAGGGGGGGGGGGGGGATGCCCCCCCCCCCCCCAATCTGAAAAAAAATCCTTTTTTTTGTACCAATGTACCTTTTTTTTGTACCAATGTACCTTTTTTTGTACCAATGTACCTTTTTTTGTGCAACGCCCCCTCCCCCAACCCACCCCATGTCCTAACCCCCCCCCCCCCCCCCCCCACCGCTCTCAACATTTTCTAAGATGACTAAAAAAAATTTGGGGGCAAGCTTTTACGATTTATTGGGTACCAATGTACCTTTTCCAGAAAATACGCCCCCCCTAAAAATCTTGCTTACGGGCCTGACCCTACCCACCCCACCCATCCACGCCACCATCTCCCCTTCTCCACCACAAACCCTCTCCCAAGGGCCATCCCATTCGCCACCACAAACCCCTGCCCTCCACGACAACCCCTCCCCACCACTAACCCCCTCCCCAACCAAAACACCCTCCCCATCACTAACCCCTCCCAACCACCGCCCATCACTACCCCTTCCCAATCACAAACACCCTCCCTATACCCCACCTCACACCAAACCCCCCTATTACAAAAATCGGGGGGGGGGGGGGGGGGGGGGGTTCTTTCGCCAAAATCGTACGTGGATGTGCCTCCCGGACTTCGAAAATGTGACTTTCTCTATACCTATTTTTTTGCCAATTTCCCACCCATTAATATACCAATTTTGTTAGAAAAGCACCCAATTTTGCACAAATTGGGCGCATCTTACAAAAATGCCTCAAAATACACCCAATTTATGCCAATTGGGCGCTTTGGTGTGTGATGAATACCACATCATCGCTATACCAATTTTTGCGAAAAGGCACCCCAAAAGGCACATACGTATACCATATCAATGTGAGAACCCCCGGCCCCCCCCCCCAGCAAAAATCCCATGGTATCGATTATCGTTACGCCGCCCATCACTACAAACACTTTTTTTTACAGTCAATAGACA